>PNEQ01020114.1:0-21384 GCA_003012365.1 Medauroidea extradentata
TCGCGTAAATGAATACGAAAGTGATACGAATATTTTAATGTGTAAGTTATGCAATCGCCGGCTGGTTGGTAATAATTTGACATAAATGCAAAAATGCTACAAAGTGCTCTTTTTTTATTTTTAAATGCTACAAAATGCTAAATTTGCAATTCAAAATGCTAAATTTGATGATTTTAAATGCTATAAATCACCATCTCTAGATATGACCGATCCTTTTCCTAAAAAAATGAGAAAATCGAGCGAATAGTCCAACTCCCGTAGCATTTAACGGAAAAATAAAATAAGCGATAGTTTAAATATAAATTTGTATCAATAGTCAGACCTCTTACGATCAAAAGAACACTGCTAAACAATAGATATGACCAATCCTTTTCCTAAAAAAAAAAAGAGAAAATCGAGATTCCGAGTGTCTTCTCTCGAGCGAATAGACCTACTTCTGTAGCATTTAACGGAAAAATAACGCAAGTGATAGTTGAAATATAAATTTATATCAATAGTCAGATGTCTTATGATCAAAAGAACACAGCTAAACAATGGATATGATCAACCTTTGTCCTAAAAAAAAAAGAGAAAACCGAGCTGTTCAGTGCTTCTCACGAGCGAATAGCCCGATTTGCGTAACGTTTAATGGAAAAAAAAAAAGTAGGCATACCTTACTAGTAAAATGCCCTTGTAAATTATTCACCAAAGAAAGAAGGAATAAGCGGATGTATTTATTCATTGCGCAGTTTTATATAACTTAACGTAAAAACATTCCCTCGACGTTGTTGTTGAATTGTACGAGAACGTAGATACTAGTAGCGTGCAGAGAGGACAGATAAGCGCAACTGTACGAACGTTCACACAAGATGGCTGATAGCGGCACCGTAGCATATACCGACGTTCTTCCAAAAACGCCATTTTGTGACGTTCTTACTTAAAATCGTCGAGAATTACATGTATAAGTGACTGAAAATAGTAATCACTTTCACAGTCAGTATATGCGGTAAAAATAAATTAGGAGTTCCGGGATTACGTAATACACGAACATTTATTTATTTTCTAAGTTCGACATACCCGGAGACAAATGTTTCTACACTTGGAAAATAGGTAGCGCTATTATCGTGCTCACTTGTGAAACGCACGTTTTACGACACGCAGTAAAGGCCCGTTCACAGTCGACATGAAAAAAATAACATAACTTACACAGCATAACATGCGAAACTGTCCGTACACAATCACCACGAAATTGACCAATCAGAAAATAATCAACAAGAAAAAAACTAATTTGTTATTGGACGAAAATTTTCGCGCCAACAGCACTTATGACGTTTCATATCCTTATTGGCCGGCATGAAAAACTTGGCGTAGAAAACTCAGAGATGACCATCTTTAACGCCATGCCAAGCAAGTTACGCCACGTTAAGTCATGCCAAGTATTCATTTTGAACGCCACCATTCGTATCACAGATATCCACTTTTTTTTATGCTATGTTTTTTACTTGCGCCATGTTGATTGTGGACGGGGCTTAACGCATTGTTTAAGCAAATTATGCGCCAAGTTAATTGTTTCAAGTATGTATGGCGTTAAGGCAATAAAAAAAAATATCACGCTATTATTTATAGGGTTCGTGTAAAAAAGTAAACTCATTCGGCGCGAGACGAGAGAGATATAAGACGTCGTAAAACAGCCTAGAAGAAGGCTGTACTATAGTTAAATGCGCATGCGCTGGAACTTTGCGTCTATAGTACGACCTCAATATAGATCCTAATACGTCGTAGTTCGTTAAATGCAGGGTTCGTAAAATCGGGGGTCTAGTGTAATAGTAATGAGTGAGGAGAGACTGCAATGACAAGCTTGGGTACTAACCGTGCCCTTCTTCACGTCATCGGCCACCAAATCTGTGAAGATCCAGCCAACACAGTACAGGCCTAACTGACGCGCCATATCTTCTACTAGGGCAGCGTTTTGGTCCGGCAGCAGGTCGATACCATTCACTGTGCTCTCCTGCACACATATAACATTTATGTAACAGCAACCTGGCAACATGGTCTGGAGCACACCTCGATGGTTGGGTACTTGGGGTAAGTGCCACATTTGAGGGATTTTACAAACACTAGTTACTTATTACAACCCAATTACAGCGGAATTCCATCGTAACAATCACAATTGGTAACAAATTTGTCTTTATAACAGATGGTTGTTATGTTTCATCCAAATAATTTTACATGTATTATGGACGGATGGTGCATTTAAAGTTGTTATCAGGCAGATATTGTTATAAATATAAACCATACTCTTTATAACAAACTTTTACTGCATTTCAAACTATTAGACTTAAGTTCACTTCAGGTTTACATTAAAAAAAGTTGCATGGGCAAGTATTGACAAAAAGAAGAAGTACGCAATCTCAACATGTAATTTTCTTCATAAATTTAAAAGTACAAACTTCTTCACAGTATGGGTACTAATGATTTACTATACAAGCCAAAGGAAACTTTATTTTAAGCATGGTGGGATGACAAACAAAGGCAGTACACAGAATCCACCCCGTGGTTTATAATGTTATCACTTCACCACCGAAGTGCCTCACCAACATTACAGGGGAAGAGTGGTCTTGTAGATGTGTATGTGACGTACCTGTGGAGGCTCGTAGATTGCGGCGACAGTGGCGCGGATGCCTAGGGGAACGTCGGTATGTATCTCATAGTGGCCGTACAGCAGGCCCAGGCGCTGGTGGCCCGTTGTGCGCCAGTAGTTGAGGAAACGTTCCACAAGATGCGGGTTCTCAAAAACCACGTTGTCTACGTGGCGGTACACCTGCACAACAGCACACAATAGCATATTGTACCTGAAATTGTTGTGTTAAATGCATAAATGGAGAGCTTGCTTATCGGACTTGCCCAAATAACATTTTCTTAGAGTTTGACTTAATTTTAACAATAAAAGTATGTACTGTATTTAACCTAATGCAAGACAATTAAAATGCAAGAACCCACTTTTTACCTTTATTTGTCAGCAAAATACTTTTCAATCTTACGAATAATACACTTTGCAAAACTGACACTAGGAAACATACACGAGGGTTGGGGTGCATGTCATGTCTACAAATTTTTTGTGTGATGAACTATTATTGAAGCACAATATGGTACAATATATGTGGCAGGAAAGGCAGACAGCCCCAGTGTATGTTAAACATGTCAAATAACACACAGCTGGTCTGCATACCTTCTTCTGTCCTTTTTTTATTTCACATTTTCCACACATGCTGGTATTCTCACACTACAAAATACTAGTTGCTTGACTCATGCCCCAACCCTCATAGGTATTTTGTATTTGTCTGTTTCTTCCAACATAACATACAGTAAAATTATTTTTTCCAATGACTACTCCTCAACCTCTCCCCTCTCCTTGTATATGACAATCTGTGCATATTTAGTGGAGCTAAGACATTTATTTCAAGTAACAAGATTAGCCTTGGGAGGCAAAATTTCAGCTGCATTAAAACTGAAATCAGAGCACTGTTTCCAAGCATCGAATGAGTTATGAGAGTTTCATCTTGAAAAAGTCACGGCCCGAGAGCAGGGTATGCTGTTAGCAGACTAAAAATATCAAATGTCATGAAAAAATATAAACAGACATAACCAAAATGATAAGGAAATGATATTGCACGGACAGCGCTAAAAAAATCAAAGAAAGAATCATGAAATAAATATTATATGAAGTATTAATACAATAATACATTAAAATACTGTATCTGATGCCATTATCAAATTTCGTAAAATATTTTAACAAATCAGGATGTTTGGTAATTATAGGTACAAACAACAAAATGGGGTGTGTTGAGGACGATGAAACAAGCAAATAATGCCATAAACACATTTCCGGAAACCAACGACTTTTCCAATATGACACATTACATGTTACACCTGGAACGCTATAATATCACTGTTCCTGAGGATTAAAATATCAAAATACTGCACACGTGAACAAAGACATTACAACAAGTGTTCGACATGGGCACCATTCATGTGAAAGTAGTCTTCAGCACATCTTCGCATACACGCCCGTACAGTTCAAAAATTCCAGGTGGGTTCCGAATGCAGAGACAACCATCCACAATGCGTTCCTGTAGTTCGTGGACACTACGTAGCTGTTGACTGCGGGAACTGGCGTCTGGCACAGACAGTGGTAACAGTGTTGCAACATTGCCATGTTTGCACGTGTCCAAACATCGCAACGGCAAAACAGTGGTTTTCCAGACCTATGTTCATTAGCATTATTTGCTTGTTTCATTGTCCTCGACACACCCCTTTTGTTTGTATCAGTAATTACCAAACAACCTGTACAAATGTACCGTACATTTTGAATTCCCGCCATCTTATATCACTGAATTGGCATGCAGGAGTTTAGCCATAACCTAATTATCAAGTAAGACCTGGTCATGAGACTGAGCAAAACTTAACTACCTAGCTTCAGCAGGTTATATTTTATGAACACTTCTAACACAATAACACTTTTTGTACAGTTGGTGGCTCCTACCTGTCTGTTCAGGGTGATGGCATTTGGTTGGCACTTTGAGCAGATCCCCTTGGGCCAGGGCGGATGATCCTTGCAGCCTGGCTTGATGCGACAGCTGATGTCCTCCAGGTTTATGAACTTGCCCCTAGAAGCAACAACACACACACATATATCACACATACTATGCACTATACATGAGGAAGAGACAAGTTAGACAAGTTGAAACATTTCATCCCAGAAACTCGGGCCCATATTGGTGCAACTGATGAAACAGTTCACACTATCGTGTTTGGAGACTGCAGTCAAGAAATGATACAGATGACAAGATCTGAAAAAATGCAATTTATTGCACCTCCTTCTACTTAGCATCATACCAACCACAAACGAAGATGATAGAGCCTTCCAGTTTTTTTGCATAATTACAAGTACTATAAAGTTCTTACAAAAAGCATGTTGTCGGAGCGATGCGGTAATACTTAGGAAGCAGGGTGGTGCACGTGAAAGTTCCGCGCGCAAGCGAAACAAATTTTGTAGAGGTTAGGATTAAATGTTTGAAAGATCGTTCACAAACATTTCTGATGGGTACTGCTCGTGCACAGTGACCTATCACTCTATACTAATTTCATTACTAACTCGAGTCCCTCCCCCTGTGATGCATCCAATCTCGGCAGTGCCATGAAATAATGTTCTTAAAACAACATGGCGGTGCACAACTATATATTAGCCTCTGCCAACTATGACAAAAATAAATGCTTGTTAGCTTATCTACAACGCGCCTATACCTATGATTCTTCCATAACCTGCAACTGAACTACAACACACCCATACTGAAATACAGTAATCTCTCGGTTTAACGACTCTCAAGGGACTGAACAAAATCGTCCTTAAATTGAAGTCATTTTTAAACTGAATGGTAAATGCATGTTGGGACTTCAGATGGGACCAAAAAATATAGTTGTTGCAGTGAAAGATTCGTTAAACTGGAAGACTTTAAACTGAGTGATCACTGTATCAGGATACAAAGGAGAAGGCTTGCACCTCGACTAAAGAGCCATAAATACATAACTAGTTATACATTTTTAATACTCAATTTAAACTCCTGGAGACTGCGAAACTCTACATTCACACAACACACCTAAAAATGTCAGATTTCCCTGAAAACTGAATCTTGAATACAATAATGTGCACACCTTGGTACCTCACCGGCCATCACCACTCTTAACAATGTGCCTTACAATGCAATGTTACAAAGTGTAGGTGATTTAGTTAACTGGATTGAAGAATTTGCTACTACTGTTAGGAGTAAATTATTATACAACGACTTGTAAAGCAAAATGTCATTTCTGTGTGTACTGCAAGAATTTTATTTACATATCTGCAAATAACAAATTTCTCTGTGCTATACACACATCTACAATCATATACATAGTTACACTGCAATGTGTTGAAAATAATTAGACTTTACAACCAAAGACTTACGTAGTACATTATGTTGCTCAACGTTAGACTGAGAACCATCACACATTATTAGCAACATGGAAACCCATAACAGAAAGTTAGCTTCATTACATTCATCATTACATTTAGAACATAAAATGGCTCCTGAAAAGTAAAAATTTTCTCTTTGTAGTTCCAACTGCACCATTGCTATAATTTTAAAAGGAATTCATGTCTGGGACATACATTACACATGAGTAAGAGAGCACAAAAATATGATAATGACAATAGGCAACAATATAAAAGAAACACTGACACAATGCACGCAATGGAAAACCATTTCTGTTAATTAACAACTGCTTCTGATCCTCAACAACTCTAGGGGACAACTGCAGGACTTTTCATTAAACGTCACAACTTACAAATATACAAAAATATGAGATGATAAATACGAAATAATTATTTCAACTCCGCAAAAAAGACACAAGCTTGGACTTGGGAGTGATGGGCATGTGGAGTCAGTGATGGGCAGAGGTTTAGGCGAGATTATTTTGGGGCAGAGAGAACACTGGGTATGAGGAGAGAAGTGGACTGGAGAGAGATTCTGGTCAATGCTAGCAGCGAGGTTTTGACTGCTGGTTGGGATGAGAAGAGATACTTATGGAGCAGTGAAGAAATGCAAGAAATAGAAGCTAAAAATGTACATTTAAAAACTGAGTGGCAAACCTGACAAATAAAATGCAGGTAATATGCAAAGGGGTTTTAAAATTTAGCTTTTATTTAACAAAATAAACTAATGAATTTTAAAATCATTAAAAATTAATTTTTTTTACAAACTACTGTGTAAATGTAATACACATTGGCTAGAAATGTGCAGGAGAATAAAATCGAGATTATTGAACAGGTGCGAAAGAGGTGGTATGGTCACATACAGAGAACGGGAGGAGAGAGAATACCAAAAAAATGTATAAAAGTAAAACACAAAGAAAGAAGATCCCACAGAGGCCAAGTACGAGACGGGCCGAGGAAGTAATGCAGGAGTCGAAGAGAGAGGATAAGACTGGATGAAGGTGAAGGAAGAAGAATGGTGGCTAGACGGAAAGAGATGGTGGCATTTCACTAGAAACAGTAATGGATGATGATGATGATGATGCTGTTACACTGATATGGTTTGAAACATTTGCTATGATATGACTGATAATCCTAGGAAGATGTATGTGCAGGCATTCCTCCAGCAGATGGATGGCGTAACACAAACCTGTCAACACCAGCGGTGAGCTTGCGCAGGTAGGAATGGAAGGACATGTGCCTGACATCCTGCTCCTTCATGTAGGCTTCGTCGAAGGGCTCCAGCGGCGAGCAGTGCACGCAACATGCATTCTCTCCGTGTCTGCAACTGTACACAACCACTTTATTAAGCTTGCACAATATAGTACAGTCACAGAATAGTCTATAAGTGTAAGGTGGCTGCTCTGATAGTCGGAAGCCAGGTCAACAGGAAACATGCAGTAACATGCAGGAGCCAAACATACACGGGGCTGGAATCAACAACCTCGGGCAACCAATAAGAGGCGAAGTTCGCCCGCATCAAATGAGCCGCCATATCATTTCACTTTTTAATCAGTTTGTTCTGTGGTATCGTACAAAACTTCTGGATTAAAGCCACATCAAACATTAGTTTTTCCCCCTTAACCTTTCGGCAGAAAATCAGTTATTGGAAGTCTCAAACCCATATACTACACAACACAATAACTTAATGGGGGGAAAAAAAAAATTTAAACCATGAAATTTCAAACTTTCCTTGCACAAAATATTTATAGTAACCAAAATATTAAAATTTTATATTGTAATATTACACTGAATTGTGAAAAATGCTTGAGAGAGAATACCAAATATTAGAAAAAAAATTATAATTTTCAATTTTAATTTAATCATCATAGAGTATGCAAAAGCCACATTAAAAATTAACAGCTGTTACTGATAATGTAATTGCGCAGGTTTTAATGTACGAGTACAACAATCCCATGTCACTGTTCACTATTGTGGCTAATGACATGGTTTTGAAATAGGTAGTTCACACACCTGAAAATTTACCAATTAGTTCAAGAAATAATGCAGACCTGTTACTGCTCCTCTTATATGCTATGGCAAAAAAATTTTATAACAAAGATAAAAATCAGAACAAGAAATAAATGATGCTACTTTTCCTGAAACCCTTTCTGTCCTTGAGGCAGCAAAAACATATTTTGAACAATATCCAGGCTTACAGGTACAGAGCTGGTCTTCAACTCAGCTGACAATCAAACCTAAAGTATCAGCAACTTTGCACTCACAACTTGTCGTCCTTCTTGCGCTGGATCTTTCCATCCATCTTCCACAGAAGAAGGTCCACTTCGTCCTCCTGTACGTTGATAGAGGGGCGGGCCCTTGTGACGTCTGGCATGCTGATGTCCATGGGCTCCCCCCCAGACGAGGCGGAACTGGTGCTCGGCTGGGGCTCCGGCTCCTGTTTGGGCCATAGGGTAGCTCCATTCAGCGGCACCAAGTACAGCAAGTCCCCGTGACGAACACCACTGCTCCGCAAGGTGCGACTACGTGACGACACCAGCTCCCCCTTGTGGTTGCGCTCCCGGTACAATGCAAAGGCATAGCTGTTCAGCCCAAATGTCTCGTACACCTGCCACAAACATTGCCATCCTCAACATTACACTGTACAATCACCTACACCTAAATGTTACTACAAAATACAAACAAAACTTTAAACAACAAAGTTAAAAACAAATTCCTAAACAGTTACGCTGCCAGTTACACAAAACTACAGACGACCTAACAGGCTATTCACAGATTGTTATTGACGATGGGAAGTAAAAAAAAAGTGCAAATCATGCCTGTACACTCAAGATAACAAATGCTGTCAATCGTCTTCAAATGGACTGTCAGTAAATTGAAAACCATGTCCAAATTAATTAGGCTGCTGTTACAAAGTCATTACAGGATGAATCCAAAGTTAGTTTGTTAACTGACTCAAAAGTTTGTCAAATTCAATCTTGAAGGCAAAACACTTAACATGATGAGAATGACTGGCTCTTTAATTAAAACTTAAAGGTGTGTTGAACAAATCATTAGTAGAAGGTAATCATCCCAGTCATCTATAAGCACAGACATAATTCCGATCTTGGCTGCTTCTATCCAATCTGAACATGTCGTATGCTTTGGATGACTTTTTTTCTTTTTTGCTTTCCTACCGGCTGCTTCCAGAGGAAACAAAGTGTGTAACAAACGTGAGTACTTTCTTGTGCAGCATTCTACACCTGTTAAATTAAGTATACTTTCTTGTTTTAATGTATGTTAATATTCATTAAACAAGGGAGAAAAATATATAATTGCAATATATTATGTAACCTGTCACATATGTTTAGTCAAATTGTGATGATATTTAATAAATATGATAAGAGTTTAGGTTCCATGTTTGTGGAGGTTTTTAGACAGTTCACTGATTACATTTTCAGTTAGAAGGAGACCCTCGTAACTGGAATTGGGAAAATTAATCCTTAACCGAAAATTGCTGAAGTTTCACTCGTAAAATAAATGTTACAATAAAAGATCGACGAAATTAAATTATGCATCTAAAGTAATGTATTGTATTAACAGATAACTTAGTTTCATGCAACGTATAATAAATGTCACAATAAAAGATCGACTAAATTAAATTATGCATCTAAGGTAATGTATTTTTTAACAAATAACTTAGTTTTATTAAGTATCCTATGTTGAAACATTATATGCAATAATGAAAAATATATATTATGAATATGCCAATTCTGAAATGTCTCCCGCCCTCAATCACGACGCGTGTTTCGACATTGGTATTAGAGAGGACGGAACTGTGGGCTGCTTCGTGTGTCTTTGGTGAAAATAAGACTTTTAAGGTTTAATATGGTAATTAGGACACTTATTACATGCTCCCTGGTTAGAAGTGTAATCTCTGAAACATGTTCAGTTTTACACTCTATGAAACATGACTGTCGAATGTGGTCAAATTACACGTTTTAATAAGTACCTCTCATGTAACCATACACTACTGAATGTTTGTATGAAGTTATGAAAAAAACCAGTGAGAATCACTAAACATAATAAGGAAGGTTCTTTCAGGCAAAAATGTTAAATACTCAGCTGGAGAAAGGTGGATGTTCAGTATAATAATGTACTGGCTACTACCAGCGCGAGGACCTCAAAAAGTAAAAACAGAAAAGACCTTAAGGGCCGTATCTATAAATCCCTATAGAGAATGCATTGGTGAGCAGTTGGTTGTCATTCGAAAGCCGTTTATAGATACAGCCCTAAGAATTATGAGTTAGTATTTCAAATAACGGAATCACCCCTTCTCAATGCTTATCACAGATGGAAGAAACATCAAATGGCAACTCACGCCTATAAAAGGACACAAGTGACAAAACTTAAGCATTTGCTGCAACGTTAAAGTGACAATCAACAAGAAATACCTTAATTATTAATCTTTTAATTTCATGTTTTAAGTGCCCCGAACAAAAAAAAATCTATGGTAGGAAACACTGTGCAATAAGGGAGTTGATTGGGAAGATATCTGACTAGGCCTACATTAAAGTTTGTACAGCATAAACTAACATTTTTTAAGCCTTAATGAAGCAGATATCATAAAAAGATTCAGAGGTTAATTAAAAATTGTTTTAATATGAAAGCGTAGCCCAAATTTTTTAAATAAAAAGTATATGTTTTAGAGAATTATTCAACAAGTTAAAACTCTTGTAATAGACAATTCACTACAATAAAAAGTTTTGTTTTGAAATAAACATAGTCTGTAAAGTAAGAATAATTTCTAATGAAACTGATACAATGATACTGTATCTGCTCCTTTCTGGGATTAAAAAAATTGTCACAAATTCTGTAGAAATGAGGAATCATACCCTTAATAGCATTGCTTACCACGTGCTTCAAATGGGTTCAGGTTCAGCTTCAAGTCTTAAAGAGCCATATTGAATTTTATTACATTTCAATTTTTTGGAATTATAAAAAAAAAAATGTTAAATCTGCGACTATACAACAAATTATGTTTACCTTCTGCTACAGTACCGACAGCGATTTAGCTGTTAACGTATATTTACGTCGGCTCGCAATCCGTGTGGCAAATTGTTTTACATTGATTGCTACCTGACTACATTTTACTAGCTCAATGGCCATGCTTGCACTGTAGCACAAAGTAAATAGAATTTGCGGCATAGTTGCTAATTTAACATTTTTCTTCTCAGAATCCCAAAAAAAAAAAGTGAAAAATAGTAACATTCAGTATGGCGAGTGAAATATTCAATCGTAAATAAAATCTACACTACTCATCTAATACGATGAGATTTTTTTGCAGAGTAAGTATTTTATCAGCGGACGTTTATTTATGTAACACTTTCAGTAGTATGCTTTTCTTTCGAGTAAAAAATTAAAAACTGTTTTTAGAAAAATAAGGGCATCCATAAACCTCTCGCGCAGAGATTTTCAGATAGTAAAATTATTTTCAAGTGAAAAAGTGAATTTTGGAAATTTGGTTATTATAAAGGCCTGGATGTTATCATATAAAAAATTATAAAAATAAAAATTTTCTATTTTTGTAGATTTTAGGGGTTTCAAGCCCTTATGTTTCTAAAAATAGTTTTTAACGTTTTACTGGAAAGTAAAGCCCACTACCGCATAGTGCTATATAAAGAAATATGTCCGCTGATAAAATATTTACTCTGTAAAGAAATATCATCTAATTTTGATGAGTAGTCCAGATTTTATTGACGACAGAGTATTCCAGCCATCCGCTCGACATCATACCTTTTCATAACCCTTAAGAGGAGTCATAGTAAGACTGCCTGCAAAATCAGCGATTGTGGGTACATATGTATCTTCGTAAATAACTTCTGAGAATATGGTTTTTATACAGAAAAAAATAAACTATTATCTGAAGACACCAAGTTTTACTTGCCATTAAAAAATGGGAAAGGGGAAATTGTTAAAATGGCTAAAAATGGCATTTAGAAACCTTTGTAACTCAGTCTTGAAATTTTAACAGCAGCATTTGACTACAATTGAACAATTAAAAAACTGCTAAACTGTGACATGCAACTCTTGGCGAACAGGTAATTAAGTGACTCAGTAAACACTTTGCATATGTTTTTATTACTTAAGAAAAAGTAATCATAAAAATCATTTTTCAAAAATTAATTGAAACACTTTTCCCCAACAACAAAAGTGTTTAGGTAAAGTATAACTTTGCATCTGATATAGTTTAATCCTTTGCCTTTCAACACATGCAATGTCACCATACTGTCACAGTCTTAATCTGCGTGCTATTCGACAACAAGTGTGATTGTGACCCGGATGCGTGAAGGCTGTAGGGCCTAAGGCTTCCTCACCACTTACTTCACTGCCCCTATCTAAGTGCGAGTCCCATCAAGGATTTCTCTTATTCACATTTTAAATGAAGTAAGATTGCGTGAGATGCTGATCTCCAACAGAAGCTCATGCAAGTATTTATCTCGAAAAGTGGATCTTGTACTAAGGGCGCCGCCCACCCGGGCGTGCGAAGCTGAAAAGCGATGGAGCTGTAAGGTCGACCTTGAAGCGCGCATCAAATGCCGCGTCACCTCAACGAGCCGAACGCTGAACTAGCGTGCAATGTTCTCGCCGAACTGTTTTCACTATGGGACATTAAATAGTGACCATATAATTTTATTGGTGGAAAGTCTACAAATAAGCTCAGTGCAGGTTGCAATCTGAGTTTCACGTACAACCGGTTAGTACTTTTTAAAGTACGGAAGTCTGAAAAGGCAGTTTTTAGCCATGTTGGAGGGCTTAGAAACAGTGGTTTTTAATGAGCGTGGCATCTTAACATTGAGGATCCGATCTTGTCTGAAGTTTTCATTTTGTGCGTTGGCACAATGGGTAC
Source organism: Medauroidea extradentata (assembly GCA_003012365.1). Classification (NCBI taxonomy): domain Eukaryota; kingdom Metazoa; phylum Arthropoda; class Insecta; order Phasmatodea; family Phasmatidae; genus Medauroidea; species Medauroidea extradentata. Next base: position 12,897 of record PNEQ01020114.1, read on the forward strand.
ACTAGCAATATTTTTGTAGAAAAAACCTGTTCACGAATATGATGCAACGCATTTAAAGCGTGGGGTAGGCTGCCGCCTTAAATCAGGAGTAGATGTCCTATAGGTCATGGTCATTTAGCCAACTGTATACCAGTCATTGAGATAAACAAAAATAAAATACTGAGTTGGTAGTGAACATGAGGGCAAGGTGCTACACCCCAAGAGGCAGACTTTTAACCTGGGAGCCTGGTAGGAGTCCACCGTCATCAGAGAGATGACATGATGCAAGACCCTACAATGGAGCAGCGTCAGAATGCAAAGGTGAAGGAAACAGAAGTATCCCTAAATAACCCGCTGGCCAACCGCAACATCTGCCATGTGTCCCACGTAAGCAAAAAAACCGGGACCAACCTGCTGGGAATTGAGCCCGGATTGCCTTGCTGTGAGGCATGAGGTCAGACCACTCGGCCGCAGCAGCCCCGTCATAGAGATAGGTATAAAGTGTAACTGAGCTACGTCAAGAGGAATTTGTCAAGTTATACAGCTATCATAATTTTTTTAACCCATAAAAGAAATTGGGAAGCAGAAGTAACATAGATATTCTGTAAATATTATATCAAATTATAATTTTAATCATGTTAGTGATGTTTTATTGGTCATTCGGGATAACAAGCCCTTTGACACCAATGTTACTTTTTTCTTTTCGCCAAAACTTACGGACTTGGGGGATCACTGCAGACACGTGCTGTAGTCAAGGCATGGCAGACATTCCCCTTAAGAGGATTAGACCTGCTTCAATTTGTGGGAAAAGGTTTATAATTAATTTAACTTTTCCCAGAGAACTCCAACTTACAATTGTTGCACAACAGGTTTTTCTCACAGTTAAAGGAATACTCGGACTTTAGCTCCTTTTACTATAATTTATAGTTTCCACTTTTTAATACAATCAAATCAACTTAAGAAACAATCAATGTACATAGATTGTAACAAAATGTCTAATGTCACAATAAATAATATTTTTAAATTATTATTCTAAGCACGATGGCTTTCACAAGTGCTCACTTTATCCCAAACCACCTCTGTACAACTAAATGTGTGAGTTAAATGTTTCTGCTAACTTAATGTCTATTGAAAATAGACAAAGGCCTTTGTTTTTAACCCATCTGCTCAGAGAGAATTGACAGATAAATATTTGTATGAAACGTTCTCAAACATCATTGCTTTTGATATTCTTGCACAAGAGTTTGCATGAATGATTTTGTACAAGATAAAATCTTGCATCATTTAGGCCTAAAAGATGGTTTAAGGCTATAAAAAAAAAGTATGCCTGTGGCACCTTTGGTATGTCACCACGTTTCTGTACAAAGAGTTTACCACGAGAGTCAAACCTGTGCTGACTGGTTACGTAACTTTTCTGCAGTAAGTTCGTGATGATACTCTTTGTTACAACCCTTAAATATTTTTTTTTCATACTATGGGGCATTTTACCAACCAGTTCAAGTTTGACGGACAATTGTACAATAATAGTTGAGTACATCCGGCAGAAGAGGCAAAATCAATGCCACTTTTTGATCCCTTCCATTGGAAATCTTGTAGGGGGCTGCAGTGGTCGAGGGGTCAGATTTCTCACCTCCCACCTTGGTAGTTTAGGTTCGATCCACGGTGGGTTAGGTCCCAATTTTTCTCATATGAGAAACATGGCTGAAGTTGCCATTGGCCACAGGATTTCCCAAGGAACTCTCACTTCCTCCACCTTTCTCATTCCATCACTGCTTCACACTCACCTCGCATCACCCAATCTTCAGGCCGGACGGGCGACAGACATGGCTTGCTAGTTGAGTAGCAAGCCCAACTTTTACCATGGCCTTCTTTCATACACACTGAAACCCTTCCAGAAGGCGGGAACACACAGTCAATTTTCTTTGTCACAAATCTTGTATCTACGGACTTCAGAGAAGGCGTTGAAGAGGCGTGTGTGTGACTAACAGTAAGATACAGTTCTTATAGCTTTCTGAGTATAAGTATGTATATTAATTATTTTAAGGCATTTTTCTTCACATGTGGCACGTGACCCACACGTCCACACGCTGGGCGCACCTCCAACTGTGCTGCGTGTTTTTTGTGAAAAGTACGACACTACACCTCCAACAGTTCAAACTTTTCACAGTATGCACAAACAGTTTGTCTACATGGATATCAACAGAGCATCCGGGTGTGTTCCAAACGCAGGTATTCAGCATATCTAAATGTGCTCCGTAAGAAGTCCACAAAAATCTACAAGTTGTGGTAGCCGCGAATGATCTTTTCCCCAGGCAACTGTGCGGGACCAAGTTTTATATTCAAAACAAACAGGATTCAACTTGTTCATACCCTATGTCAAAGGTACACAACATAATTTTTTTGTACATTAAATCTCAAAAAGAACGTGAAGACAAAACTTATACTTTCTGCTTAGTTTATGATGGCAAGGATACATTTCACCTGCTGTACTGTGAATTGCCAAAACCTACGGCCTTGGGGATCAATGCAATCACGTGCTGTAGAAAGGGCATGACAGACACTCCCCTTAAGAGGATGAGACCTGCTTCAATTTGTGGGAAAAGATTTATAATTTATTTCTCTTTTCCTAGAGAAATCCAAATTACAATTGTTACTAAACAGGTTTTTCTCACAGTTAAAAGGAATAATACGCTGATTTCATTTTCCAACAAGATGTAATAGGCACTGTCCACACACCAGCTTTTAGTCCCTGGCGGGTATGTGTTTTTTCACCCATGAATATATAAATAACATTACGAGGCCTAATAGCATACGACGCACATGCTAGCCATAGTAATGTCGTAAGTTGGAACGTGTCTGATACTGTTTTACTGTAGCGTACAGTGATCTTCCCAGCCCCATTTTGCCAGGCGCCCCACCCTGATAGTTTTCTTTACTACCCGGCAAATAGACAGGGATTCCCATCAACACCATCAAGCTTATTCCATGATGCACCCAGCTGGTCTCGTGAACCACCCAGCTCTAAATTTTTTCTAGGGAGCACACTGGCGTACATGAAGTTTATGGGAGAAAAATGCATACACGCCAGGGAATCAGAGCTGGCGTGCGGACAGTACCTCTGTACTGGTTCTTTCAAAGTTTGAACATTCCTGAACAAGAAACTTTTGCAACGCAGGTCTGCCATCACAGAAGGCATTGACTTAGCACAGAAAAACTGCCCACCACAGCTGCCTTATCTTACTGCCAGTGAATTGACTATGTGATTGGTTGTGAAGATTTCAGTTTAAGGTTCTATGCTGTCCCTTACAACAATGGCTGAACTTTAACAAGTAATAAGACTGAACACACTCATGAATGTGACTGGCAGGTAGTGTGGTTGACAGCGAAGTCACTTAAGACTGAACTGACTCAAACAGCCAGAAAACATGGAGAAAATAGAACATTGATATAATTTTGACAACCATCCCAATACTTTCCTGCAAAGACTTCTAAAAATTGTTCACGTGTGTGGCAGTGTTTATTTAGGCTACTTCTTTTGCGTCTAGACCTACCTATAGCAAACTGCTACACAATATTTAAATGCATCGCAGTACAGGCATACTTACCGTGTAACAATTTTAATGGTAGACTACAACGGAATGTCAATTAAGTTAATACAATTAAAGCAGCAGATAACGGTTCATTTATTTATTTTTTATAATAATCATACATTTATTTACAAAAATATTAAAGTACCTGCCAAACAGTCTTATTAGACCACAGCAGGTAAGCACAACATTAAAAAAAAACACAAGACAGGTGATAAAAGTATTAATTCCGTGAGGAATAATAAACCAAGTGAAATTTACAGTGTACACCTAAGTAAGTTCTTTCAACAAATTAACATACTGTGGCAGAACAGAAATCTTTATAAAATATTTACAACCTTCATCTACCTCTAACAATGTTCTGAGACAAAAGAATATTTTATTACATGGATCTAAAGATAAACCAATTTTGTTGACATGATCTATTCCAAATTTACTAGGAGAACAGAAAACATAGGAGCTTCTACTTCTGTGATTTGGAATTTTCAGGGCCTGGTGGCATGCAGACTCCTCCACATCCCCATAGCACCAATCCTCCAGTCCCCTCCTAAACCTTCCAACCCCCCTCACAGTCGCCACTTCCTCCCGCAGTGCATTCCACTCCCTCACTAGCAAGGTTTCATATTCCTTTGATTTATTTTCAACTTATGATCCTTGGCTAACTAGAGGGGCAGTTGTAGAGTGGCTACATCAGATATGACAGCCATACAGGCCAATATTTAGCACCACAGCATCAATCAGCAATTTCAGATGAAATGGAAATGTGAACACAAATAGCAGACAGATTACAAAGAAAAAAGTAATCTACCGCAAAAGTAGTTTAAATTAATATTCCATTGTAGTAACTTATTGTTCATATGCCATGTATAACTTGACTTGTCCTATCTGTGTACATTTGAGCACTTTTATTTATTTTTCACTCCATAGACACCTTACAATTTGTCGTTGACAATTGGTGTATGGAGGATGCCAATATAATAGTTGCTTACAAACTACACACATTATATACAAAAACATTTATTATAAAAAAAATCTACTAGTGGTGCAAGGTAAACGGACATATACATAACCTTTGTTATACACAATTAACATTTACAAGGCTCCTTATCAGTATATACAGCAATTTAAATCAATCTACTCAAGTTTATTACAATGATTGAAATACTCTTCTGTACTGTAGAAAGGATGGTTTAGAAGATTGCTTTTGATTATGCTCTTAAATTCATTTTTATTGGAAAAGCATAGTTCTTTATAGTTATTGGGTAGGGAGTTGAAGACTTCGGTCATTGTGGAGGATGGTCCTTTTTGGAAGAGTGCCAGTGATGTTGCTGTTAAGTGAATATTTTGATTATTTCTCGTTCTGTGACTATGCACTTCATAGTTCTTTTTAAACAGATCAATGTTGTCAGAAATGTATGTTAGCAACTTAAAGATAAATAATCCAGTTAGAGTAAGAATTCCTTCAGTTTTAAATAGTTTTCTACAAGACTCCCTGCCTGGCTTATTACATATGGTCCTAATTGCCTTTTTCTGGAGTATGAACACCTTACTGGCTGTTTGAGAACCATCCCAAAAAATGATTCCGTATGACATTACAGACTGGAAGAAAGTGTAATAAGCTGTTTTCAATGTTTCTTTTGAGGCTAACTGGGACAGACACCGTAAGGAGTAGCAGGCTGCATTCAGTTTCTTAGTAATGAATTGAACATGTAATTTCCAATCTAATCTACAGTCAATACCCAAGCCCAAAAAATGTACAGAAGTTACATTTTTAATAAAATTTTCCTGGTATTCAATGCTCACATCAGTAATTTCCTTGTTTTTTGTAGTAAATCTTACACAATTTGTTTTATCTATATTTAGACCCAGTCTGTTTACTGTGAACCGTTCAGTTAATTTATTAAATATTGCAACAGTGTTTTTTTCAAGTTGCTCTTGTGATTTTGAGTTTGTTATAAAGCTCGTATCATCTGCAAATAGTATAGTTAAAGCATCAGGACCCAGGTATGAAGGAAGATCATTTATATAAATTAAAAACAGTAAGGGTCCCAGGATTGAGCCCTGAGGAACGCCATGCTTAATATTAGCTGTATTTGAAGCAATGTCATTGCCTGAAAGTGAGTCTCTTATTAAAACTTTTTGCAGACGATCTGCAAGATACAATTCAATTAGGAATGTGAAATTATCATTACGGTAATACCATACAGTTTTAATTTTCGGACCAGCATTTCATGATTCACACAGTCAAACGCTTTAGACAGATCGCAGAAGATTCCTAGTACATGACATTTGTTATTTAATAACTGTAATAAGTTAGTATTAAGGTGATACGCTGCATCTGCTGTTGATAGACCTTTATGGAATCCAAACTGCGATGGTGATATGATATTATGAATTTCAAGGTGTCTATTTAGTCTCAAGTATATTACCTTCTCAAGAATCTTGGAAAAAACTGAAAGAAGAGAGATGGGTCTGTAATTACTTTCATTCTCTTTATCACCCTTTTTGTGTACAGGTTTCACAACAGCAATCTTTAACCTGTTAGGAAATTCTCCTGTATATAACATACAATTACAGATGTCAGAAAGAGGATAGCTAATTAAATCTGCACATTTTTCTAGGATAATGCTGTTCACTTCATTAAAACCATGTGAATGTTTTGGTTTAAGACCCTTTATGATATCTTCTATTTCATGAGGATTGCATTCGAGAAAAATATTGCTCTAGCACCTCATCACTAGGTTGCTTTGTCACAAGTGAATCTACAACCGAAATGAAATATTTATTAAATTTTTTTGCTACCATAAGTGGTGCACTTATTTTACAGTCTCCATCTTTTAGTGTTAGTATATTACTAGCATGATCTGTTTTTTGTTTAATTCCTTTTTAATAACATTCCAGATTGTTTTAGTTTTATTTTTTGATGACTGTATTTCTTTATCAATTTCTATATGTTTAGCCTGAGTAATAACTTTTTTCAGTACTTTACAGTAATTCCTATAATAAAGTTTATCAATCATACTGTTGCTAGAGCTGTATTTGCTGAATAATTCTCTCTTTTTATTACTACTAGTCTTTATGCCTTTTGTTAGCCACTGTTTTTTAGTATTTCTACTCGAATTGTTCACAAATCTAACTGGGAAACATAGATTAAAGAACTGAATAAAAATAGTGTGGAAAACATAAAATTTATCATTGGAAGTTGCAGCCTGAATCACCCCACTCCAATCTTGTCGAGAAAGTATCCTCTAAAGTCTACAATATTTTCATAAGACATATTTCTCACTTTTTTCTTTGTTGAAAGTTTGCAATGTACAGGTTGTTTATTAACACATGGTATAGAAATGATTAGACCATCGAGGTCTGATAACCCATTCACATGTGCACAAGTTTCAACTTTATCTGTAACACTTTTATTTACAAATATATTATCAATTATTGTAGCTGTATTTACTGTAATACGAGTTGGAAACATAACTGTCTGAATGAGATTGAAAGTACTTAACATATTAACTAACTTTAGCTTGTCATTACTATTCAACAGAAAGTCTACATTGAAATCACCACATAGACAAAAGCGTTGTTGGATGTAATAAGTTACAGTACTGTACAATACAACATAACAAAACTCACCTTTTCGAACAGGTGGAAAATTGTGTCTGATGGCTCCACATCCAATCTTTTAGTACCTTCCGGAGACTGTACACGAACAGTCTGTAATAAAAACAAATAATCAGTCTATGAGGAGGTTAGTCTATGTACACTTAAGCTTCAAAAACACAAGATAACATTCCAGCGAACAAAGGTAGTTAAAACATGCACTCCTAAATAAATACATTAAAATTAGCTTCATATTTTTACTTTGTTCTGAACTCCGAAATTTGTCATTGAACATTACGAAAACAACATAACCCCAACGTTATGCACCGGCCTCAGTTCTCTGGTCGTTAAGTTCGAAAATAACGTCAGGTTTTAAACACAAAAATTATATGCATTCCCAATTTAACGGCTTTTACAGTATTAACAGCAGAATAATAATAACAATCTACTAATCATCTACGAAACACAGTAGTGACACAGCAACAATGGATCGTTTGATTTTAACACGGTAAATTGGTTTTATTTAGGGTGCATATCCATCTGAGCAACAAACAAGCATACACACACACAAGTTCTTACAATAATTTTAGATTTTGACATCGTTGCCTTTCACGTTTTAACATCTACACATTGGAATCAGCTGATACAACTTGGTACTTCCCACCCCCAACACTTCTCCCTTTTCGAAATTCAACTGTTGCAGAGGAAATGCGGAGCTTTACAAAGTTGTCAACACCTACGTTACTTCCGGTGACATGACAAAACAACAAAGAAATTATCAGCTGTTTGATAGTTCGTCATGGTGAGTCGAATTTATTTATTATTTACACGAAAATAGTTTTAAGAAGTATGCACATGTGTTTAACTATGCTATGGCACACTCTATTACATGTATCGTATTCTGTGGTTTCAATAGGACTTTATTAAGTTGGTAAATTTGGAATTAGAATTTCCGGTAACCTCAATCTTCCCTTGAAAATACTGAGCACTGTTCTTCAGTTAATTTTTTTTCAAAGTGAATAATAAAATTAAAATTTACCCAGTATACCTCGCCTTAGGCAGGTAGAGTCAACATGAATACCGGGGTATGCCAACCAACAGTTTTATCGGAAATCATATCTTCAATGGTGAAGAAACCACAAATGAAAAAGAAATTGCAAATCTCTTCTGTGAACACTTTTCTAAGATAGGTCAAAAGCTAGCTAATACCGTCATTACTCAACCCAATGATAATATTAACAATTTTCACACATTACAAAATAATGATAAATCAATTTTTTTGGGCCCTGTAAACAATCATGAAGTGTCAAGGATTATTGATG
>PNEQ01020118.1:0-16197 GCA_003012365.1 Medauroidea extradentata
CGACAAATGACAACCACAACCCTCTGATTGGCTAAAATTTCCAACTTGCAGCACTCCTTCCACAGAAAATAGCACCGGGCCAAAAATGAAATCCTCCACGAAAACGGCCAGCGTTCTGCCATACCTTCCACAGAACATTCCACAGCACCTGCCACAGCAGCTTCCATGGAAGAAACTTCCATCGTGGCACACGGGCTTTCTGTTGTATGGAAAACAAATAAATGGACTCCGATTTTTGCCATATTGTAGTGCTCTTAAGATTATTCTAATATTAATTTCAGAGCAATGACATTGCAGTTTTCAATATGAATTGAATCATACATAACACTGTTCTGTTTGGTTATGAATTGCACTGGCATGACACAGCTTTCTTACAAAATGCGGACTAGTCCAGGACATTGCTAGTTTTTGTCAGAACTGCAATGGACATGTTCCGTTCTTGTAGAATCACCCTTTATTAACCCCCAGTTTTCACTGTTACGAAACCTGTTTCTGCAGAAACATACTCAACCATCTGATGCACACCGCCATGCTGCACAACATGAAATGCAAATATTAAAATATTGGTTTTTGGACTAATCTGGTTTTTGCAATCAATCCCTCAATTAAATTTCATTGTTAAATTTTGCGACAACTATTTGTAAGGTTTATTCATAATGTCGGAGTAGTAGGCACTTCTTAGCTCGGAGCCCAGAATAGTCTGTATCTTTCGTTCTTCCCCCTTTTATGTTCTCACATTTTCATTTTCGTCGCTTGGTAATGATGTCAAAAGGATAATGTTCTGGGTTCGGTCGTTAATGAAGAATGAACAGTAACATACCTACTTCCTAACGTCTTTGATATTTGTCATGACGATTTTTTTATTGTGTTATTTAAAAAATTCTGGCTGTTTCAGCGGTGTATTTTCATTGTAAATATCTTATTATAATTCCCAAAATTGACATCACTAAGTATATGCACACTTTTGCAAGCTGAAATTCCCAGCACTAAATCTATACATAGCCTACATAAGGAAATGAAATGTTATAGAAGGTCTATCGTGGCTGAATACCGGTACTAATGTTTTACGAATGAGTGCGCATTTTAATTTTCCAACACTGTAGTATGTCAACAAAACGTAACAAATTTAATGAATTGTTTTCTATTGCAAAAAAAAAAAAAAAGATTGATTATTAAATGTACACATTAAATATGGATATTTTTTAGTTATCAGTTATGCCTCAATTGTATCCGTCGCCGAGACTTTGCTATGACGAAAAAAGTTGAATATAACACGCGCCAGTTTTCAATATCACTGTTAACTACACCAACTGTATCCACAACACCGCGTCTAACAAAAAAAACACGCAAAATCCAGTACACCGCATCTACCAAAAAACCCGTGCGAAAATTTAAGCATCAAGCGAGCCACCGTACCTCACAAAACCCCCCACGTTGTTGCAGCGAACTCCGCGAGGGGCGCCACCTTACTGGTAGTTTATCGCGGTATCTCGACGTTTCTCAGCGGATCCTCGCCACGTCGTCGACGGGGATTTGCGCATGTTACTTCAGTTACTTACCACGAAGAGTAGACTGCTTGCATTGCTATAAATTTGGCGTCTATGTAATCAGGAAGAATGGCGCTATTGTTTAAAACCGTTATATTTGACATTCACCTAACGGTTTTAGTTTTTTAGACAATCCAAGTTGCTGCTAATTTTCGATATAAAATTTTCTGAAAGATTTTTTTTTTCCTTTCGAGAATGCCTGCTGGCAGCTTCACAAAATTTCTTTGGCATGTTAGAAGCACTTTTTAAGGTAATTAAAAAAAATTTCTTTCATAAATGACGAATACTTTTACTGTTTTGCTTGCAATAACTTCATAACGATAAAGTATATAAAAAGTAATAAAAACCTATTTTAATGTATCGGTGCTGGTTTAAAATCATTACATTACACATGATTTAAGTACAGAAGTTGCTAAATATGGAATTTAACAACTTTTTTTCTTTCTTGAACAGCCTTAAGAGCATGTAGAGTAGGTACATTCTGGTATAATGAATATCGACCCTCTTTGATTGATACAGGAGCTTCTGTGAGCTTGATAAGCCAATCATTTTTTGATTATTTGTGTTCTAAATTTTCTTTTATTAAACATAAGGTAATTTGCACCAAAGAGATTGTGGCTTGTGTGGCCAACGAAAGCATAGTCAGATGCAATAAGTTCATAAATTTGTATTTCAAAATAGATAAGTTTTCCTGGACCTTTTGACTATGGATGCTTCCTCAACTGATCTCAGATATTGTTCTGGGTCTGAACTTTTTGAGTTCTGTCCAAGCGACAGTGAATTTACAGGATTTAAGATTAGAGTTTGGCTTTGATTCTGGTACCCAAGTACCCTTGTTTGCAGATTCAGTTTTGGGCATACAGGAATGTCCAAGAAGTCAGGTAAACACTCATAATCCTATTAGAGCTTTTGACAAAAAGTTGGAACAACTTTTGTCAAGATATTCTGATGTGATCACAGAAAGAATAGGAAGGTGTGATGTACTACCCTATTCATTTAAACTAAAAGATGAGATTCCTGTTAGGATCTCTTATAGGGGATACCCACCTCCACATAAGTTGGCAGCCTTTCGACAGCTTATAGAGAAGTTGTTAATGGCAGGAGTGATATCAACATCTAAGTCTGATTTTTTCATCTCCAATTTTCTTAGTGAGAAAGACAGAAAATCAGGGATTCAGAATGGTTGTTAATTTTGAACTGCTCAACAAAAATATTAATTTAGATCTTTTTCCAGTTCCCACAATTGATCTAGCATTACAGTATCTAGGTAAAGCCAAGATTTTTACAGTGTTAGATTTAATTACAGCTTTCATCAATGCCTCTTACATCAGGATTGCCAGAAATATAGATCATTGTGTACTCCCTGGCCTCAATTTAAATTTAATTGTATACCCATGGGGGCCAGCTTTGGCACTCAAGCCCTTTCTCGAGTACTGGATCATGCTCAGGCAGAGTTTAAATACCAATTTGTCTTCAACTATATTGATGATATCATATATAGCGAATCGGAGCAGGAACACCTTGTGCATTTAGACAAGGTTTTGGGAAAATTAAGGGAGGTTGGTTTGACAGTGAACCCTAAAAAGGTCACCTGGGCCAAGGGCAGTGTACCCTATCTGGGCTACATCATTTCGGCAGATAAATTACACCTTAACCCAGCTCGTATAGCTCCTGCGGTGAATTTTCCTAGACCTAAGACATTTAAGGGTGTTGCCCGTTTCGTTAGCATGTTAGGCTACTATGCCCGTTTTATAAAGAATTTTGTGGAATTGGCTGCGTCTTTGAGTAGACTGAAGCGCAAGAACCAGTAATTTATTTGGCGTGAAGAACAGGAGAAATCCTTCTGTTCTTTAAAGGAAGCTTTAGCCTCTGCCCCAATATTAAGTTTAGTAGATTTTGATCAACGATTCATGCTGCACGTGGATGCTTCTTCTATAGTGTTGGGTGCTGCTTTGGGACAGCATACGGAAGAAGGGATTGCACCAGTGGCTTTTGGCAATAGACTATTATCTGATAGTGAGAGAACATTAAGTGCCTACAAGAAGGAAACTTTGGCATGCTTATATGGTCTTGAGAAATTTGCAGATTATATAGAGGCTAATGAATTTGACCTATACACCAATAATCAAGCCCTGAGTTGGCTATTGTCACATTCCCATGAATTGGGTCCACATGATAACTAGATTTCGTTTTAAGGTTCATCATGTGAAGGGTCTCGAGAATTCTGTGACATATGCCCTTTCTCATATGTATGACCTGATTGACTACGATTTGGAAACTGGACCTTTCGTTTCCCCTTTAGTAGTACCACATGCTGTTTTTGCGGATCTTAAGGAAACACAAGGAACAGATCCTCTGTGTCGAAAAGTTCGTCAGAACTTGGAGGATAACGAAGATATTCCTTATGCCGTTAAGGATGGTTTTGTTGTCAATGTGGGTAGGGATGGTAGTTCTAGACGCAGAGTAGTTCTAGAGATTATTAGACCCTTAGTGATTAAATATTTTCATTCTTCGGTTTTTGGAGGTCATCCAGGAGTCCAGCATACCCTGGACAGAATAGCCACTCATTTTTTTTGGCCTAGCTTGAAAACAGATGTCATCAATGCAGTTTGTAGTTGTGTGGATTGCCAGTTGTGCAAACCTCCTCGTAATACTGCTGTAGGATTGCATAGGGTAGACTTACCCATCTTTGTGTGGGAGACAGTACATATAGATGTGTTTGGTCCCCTCACAAGAACCAACAATCAAAATGATTGCATTTTTACTCTCTTGGATGTTTTTTCAAAGTTTGTAATGCTTTTCCTTATGAGGAACGTCAAATTCAGCACGATAAATCACATTTTGGTGAACAATGTGTGGAAAATTTTTGGATCTCCTGTTAATTTAGTTTCTGACAATGCATCTAATTTTCAATCTTGGGAATTCACAGACATGTGCTTCCAGTGGGCTATTAAGAATTACATGAGTAGTCCTTATTTCCCGAAGGGAAATCAAGTGGAAAGTTTGAACCATAATTTGAAAATAGCTCTTACTATTTTCTATCAGGACAATCAGCAGCGTTGGGATGAAGATTTGAGTCTAGTGAATACGGGATTTAATTCCTGTTTACATGAGGCTGCTGGCTCTACTCCTGTCCTAGTCTTCTTGGGAAGACATTTTATCCATCCCTTCCTAAATGTCTGATCCATTCCTTGTCCTTTTTCACCCATGGACGACGATACATGGCGTGATCTTCATCGTAGAGTTTTTAACAGGCTTAACATCTCTCGCGCAAAGACCGCAGAACGTTACAACAGGAACAGACAACCAAATCCTTGTAAGGTAGATGATATAGTTTTGGTCAGAAACTTTGTTCAATCATCTAAAGTGGATCGTGTCTCCTCCAACATACTGTTATGGCTACCCGACCATACCGGAGGCCACAAGCACCTGCTGCCAGACTTTATGCCACCCAGACAGATACAAACTGTCTCACAAATGCTTACCGCGCAAATGTGTTAATTGTGTTATTAATTATTAGTGTCTTCTGTTGCACAGTCATGTTATAATAAAACATAGTGTACACGCTACGGAGAGTAAGGGTATATCTCTAGTGTTAATCTCCTTCTGCACCATTTCTCATAGTAAACATTTTTGGCCACTGGGCCTTAAAAACACTTTAAAAACTTTTGAAAGCAATGGAGTATTATTTGTTTCATTTTCAGAGTGTCATTTTCTTTTCTTAACATGTGCACTACATGTAATTGTCAATTTACCTTACGGGAATTTCGGTTTTGGCACGCCAAATTAGCCGTCGCTACCCCTGTCGTGCCAACACTCGTCAGCAGTTCTCCCTCAAGCAGGCACATGGGACGGTCGCGTGTCATGCGGCTCAGCTGATTTCAAACTCTTGTAACTGACCACTGAGTTACAATAGCGTAAGTTTAATTATTCTGGAACCTTCACGTGTCTTTCGCCCGCCGAGTACGCCATCTCCCGGTGAGACTCTAGCCAGACCAGATATTTAACTTTGTATAAACATTTCATACCGCAGGGCGTCTTTTCGTACAGCAAGCTAGCCAGTGCGGGACTCACAGCCGCATGTCTGCTTCACTATTGTAGAACCGCATCATTTTCAGTTAATACAACATGTTAACCTGAAGTATGTGTGTGTTGCATACTTTATTTCCTGTACTCGCGCCCCAGGAAACTTAAGGTCAGCGACCTACACTCGCCTTCATTCGCATGTACCACAGGGAATGCTTCAGTGTACTTCGTCTCTTTCTTATTGTCAGTTTTAGTGTATGATTTCTGGGCATACTAGAATGCGGACATTCCAATTTCGTGGTGAACGATTGTTCCCTGGATGCACATTTATGTTGTTGAGAGATCTCTCGTTTCAACAACCAGCAGTAATATGCCAACATGTGTACGTCCCACCGACCCTGACACCTTTATTCAATTTCCTTCACATCCTGGTGGAATCGTTCACCCTGCTCTTCACTTAGAGCTCCTAAATTTTCCAAAAAAATTAGATGATCACATGAGAAAACAAGAAATGCAGCTCTAGACTCATTTTTCATTCAAGAAGTCGTAACTTTTCCAACATATCTCTCACAACATCCTTATACTCAGGATCACAGCCATGCTCAGGATCTCTCACATTACCTAGGGATTTCTTAACAACTTCCTTAAATACATTCCAAGTTTGAAACTTAAAGTTTTTCATGCTGTCGATAAACAAAGAATGATTCACGAGATTTCGTATTTATGGTCAATCAAAACTGCCCTATTTTATTTTAGCTTGAGACAAACGTGAAAATTTATTCCTGAGGTACTCGAAATATGGTCCATCCTTGTCCAATGCTTTTACAAATTGTTTCATAATAACTTATTTAATATGCAAAGGTGGTAGTATAACTTGCTGCGGGTTTACTAGACCAACATAGTTTATATTCAATGTACCTGGTACGAAACTATCCCTCTTCTTCTGTGTTTTATTTGTCTAATGTTATCCTTTCGCTTTACTATCCAACTAAATGCAGTGCTTTGTTTTGTGTGGTGTTGTGGGACGTGGGATGGCCCATAAGAGTTCCAGCGCACATTTAAACCACACTCCATTACAGATGGCGGATACAGGGAGATAACCCGGCCGTCGACCATTATCTGACGACCCACAAATCTCGTGCTGGCCCGATAGCCAACTGCATAGGCAAGCCGTGCCCTTTCTCTTAATTTACACAACTCCAAAAATCTCTGTACCTCCGCACAGGTCAGTCAGCTTTTCGAACATGGGACAACCCCATTCGCGGTCCGATTGACCACTTCAGATGATTGCTATTTTTGTGAGTGTTTTGTGTCGGGATTTGACAAGATGAACAAGCTGGGAATCGTGTATACAAACCTGCCATCAGAAAAAAACCTATCCCATATGGACCAGAAATTCCAGTCCCCATACCACATACTGAACTACAAGATACATAGTCTTCTAGTCCTGAATCTGCAGCTGAGGACGATGATGATTTCGCCCCAGAAGATCATGCAGGTTCACAATTGTTAACTCAAACCGAACTGAACAATTTGGTTAGAGACCTAAGACTGACAAAGGAAAAAGTGAGTTACTAGGTTCAAGATTGAAAGGAAAAACCTATCAGCTTTAATTAAAACAATTTATTGGTATACGTCTCGTGAGAAAGAGTTAAATGTTTATTTTCTTTCGTAGAGAAGAATGAACTTATTTATAGATGTGATATTGAAAGTTTGCTCCATCAGTTAGGAGGTGATATTCACTATCCATATGACTGGGCGCCTGTATATTTACTCGTCGAAGAGAAATCTTATAATTGTGCTGCTACATAATGGAGGTAAATTTTTAGTCAATACCAGTTTCATATTCTGTATGTCTCAAAGAAACTTACGAAATAATTAAAGTAGTATTGGAGAAAATAGAATATCAAGAGCACAACTGGTTAGTTTGCGAGGATCTGAAAGTCAGGGGTATCTTACTGGGAATACAAAGTGGTAACACTGAGTTTTCCTGTATTTTATGTGAATGGAAAAGTAGAGCGAAAGGATAACATTAGACAAATAATACACAGAAGAAGAGGGATAGTTTCGTACCAGGTACATTGAATGTAAACTTTGTTGGTCTAGTAAACCCGCAGCAAGTTATACTACCACCTTAGCATATTAAATAAGGTATTATGAAACAATCTGTAAAAGCATTGGACAAGGATGGACCATATTTCGAGTTCCTCAGGGATAAATTTTCACGTTTGTCTGAAGCTAAAATAAAAGAGGGCAGTTTTGATTGACCACAAATACGAAAACTCGTGAATCATTCTTTGTTTATCGACAGCATGAAAAACTTTATAAGTTTCAAGCTTGGAATGCATTTAAGGGAGTTGTTAAGAAATCCCTAGGTAATGTGAAAGATCCTGAGTATAAAGATGTTGTGATAGATATGTTGGAAAAGTTACGACTTCTTGAATGAAAAATGAGTCTAGAGCTGCATTTCTTGTTTTCTCATGTGATCAACTAATTTTTTTTGGAAAATTTAGGAGCTCTAAGTGAAGAGCAGGGTGAACGATTCCACCAGAATGTGAAGGAAATTGAATAAAGGTGTCAGGGTCGGTGGGACGTACACATGTTGGCATATTACTGCTGGTTATTGAAACGAGAGATCTCCCAACAACATAAATGTGCATCCAGGGAACAATCGTTCACCACGAAATTGGAATGTCCACAATCAAATTATAAACCTTTGATTTGATTGGAAACTTTTTTTGGCAAAATCGTTTCGTGGCATTTGTTCAAAGAATGTATTTTTATTTAATAAATATTTTGGCCTTATTTGTAATATATTTTTGTGTGAATGTGATTTAAAAATATAAGAACATACTATGGATGTACACAGTACTAGGGATTTGTTAAGAGTTCTTTCTTTATTAGCTACTGTGCAGATTGTGCATGCTTAAAGACTGGTATTCTCTAAGAGAGTATATAATTAATTAATTATTTATATGGTGTATACCTTAATATGTTACCAGTATATTATACAACATTATGTTGTGTAATTGTAAGTACTTACTTTAGGAATCTATAACAGTGCTGATGTATAGGTGACCTAGGATACATGGATGTGTGTAGGTGTATTTTGATTTAATTGATTTTATGGTTCCTTGTTATGTCATATAGTGTTACGTGGTTGTGATTTCAAAATATAAGAATTTTCTTTGGATGGTATATTGTTCCAAGTATTTGTGACAGTGTTTTTGTAATTAGCTGATGTGTAGACAAACTGTGAGACCTGAGTTATGTGGTAGTTATTGCTCTCTAGGCACTAATTGTTGTAGGTACCGTACTTTTTGAATCAAGATCGTAGTTATGTACCATGAACATTATAGAATATACACATACAAATTGTGATTGTTATTGTCTGGTTTATATTCATTTCAATTTACTTTAAATTAAATATTAGAGTTGTCTTGACATCAGAACATATTTTCTGTAATTCCTTATCTCATTAAATAAAGATTTGTATATTAAAATGCCGGTTTATCGTTGTGAGGAAATGTGAAATGATACAGGAAAACTGTTTTGGTATACCAATTCAGGAGACTAAAATCCATATTAATCAATTTTTAATTTAGAAACAACAGAAAACATTTTCAAAATGCAGGCCAGTGTAATTGATATACAAATAATTTACAGTATTTTTTGAAATATATGTGGTGGCTATAACCATTGTATCAAATCCCACATGGCTTTGTTTACATGCTTGCCTGCCCCCAAGAGTTAATACAACTACAACAAAGGTTAAAATGCTCGTTTATGTAGTTTATGAAAAAGTTATGCCCGGTTGCACAAAGGAAGTTCGTGAATTGATTTAAGATCATTTGCTGGAAGAACCGCAGGTTGCACCCCAAAGTGTTTAATGAAACAAGATCAGCACTATCCAAATAATTTTGAATGTGATCCTGAACTGTCGATATATCTTGGTTCAATAAATGATCCAAGATCATAGCCATTACCAAGTTTATGGTAGCCATATTGTTGTGGTTTCGAAATGTATGTGAAATGATTTATAGATAATTTATGTAAGTCAGTGTAGGTAATGAGTATAAATAAGCCTTGCATCGTAAACTAGAAGTTAACTTAACAAACAATTTCTTAAAAATATTGTGTTACCGTACGCACTTATGTGAATTATTGGTAGTTTGGTAACTGCATTCGTGGATATGAATCAACAGGAAATATTTATTGAGTTTTCGTTTATCAAAAAGTACAATTACTGTTTCGCTGTTCTTCTCACATCGCTGACTGCATTAAAAGCAGAAGATAACTCATACCACATCCATTCCTATTGTTTGATTCCATGCCCTCAACAGAAAGTGTTCAAATTCTATCAACAAACACACCATTCACATTAGGTGTATTTTAGCGGTTGAATTGGTAGTGGTACCTGTGAACAGAGCATTTTAGCGCTCCTGCTTACAACAATGTTTGCAAACAGGCTGCAAATAGGCTGAGGGTGTTTGCATGTTTCTGGCAACTGAGGCAGGAGAACGGTTACAGAGTTTGTTCACAGGATGTTCTTTACCATTATTTCCTGTTTTACCTCTAATATATCTGAAATCAAAACAAACTGTATTTATGTGCAATATGGATGAAACTTAAGTTATTTTGAAAGAAAATTACGAAATATTAATTTTTATTTTTTTATAGCTGCGTTATTAAATTTCCTTCTACAATGTATTATGTTGTACAAGTAAAACTACAGTAACAGCAGTATATTTTTCAACAAACATATCCACGAAGAAGTATTTTGCTGTATACGGTCCAATTCCAATCCTGATAAGGCATTAGCAAATACACAATTTCGTTAACTCCATGTTGGTAGCCATTTCTGTCCACTGAATAATGCGTTTAGCGATCTCTTGTAAATGCAAACAGTTTCCGCAGCCACTTGCTAACCGTTTGTGAACAATTCAACTGCTAAAATCCGCCTATTTACAAACTCAACAGCAATTAGGTTTGTTTTACTCGGCCTCTCTCAGGAGTTGGGTCAAGTTGACCTCGGTCTTGCCAGGTCAAAAAGAGTTGACAACTCTCGGAGGAGCGAGTAAAACCAGGGGGTCAATTCTTGAAATTATGTGAAGTAATTCCATCACGAGATTGCTCGAAATTTCGCAATGGTTTTTACTTTGCGATTCTTGAATGGAAACAATTTCAAAATGAAATTATTCCATCAGGAATTAATTTCACTGGCTGTCAACTCAGTGAGATGGTGAGATCTGAGATTTCACTTTACTAGTCAACAACGAAATATGCATTTGTGAAGCTTTTCAGATTAAATAAAAGATGTGCTCTTTTGTAATCTTCTTCAGTACGAAATCCATTATCAAAAATATGAAAAACCTTACGATGTTAAATTATCAATGAGATGCATTCCGTGTGTGTAGAAAGTTATTGTTCGTCTCGATTGTAGTAGTTTGCTCTTAGTTCCCTACAGGAAGTTCATAATTTTCAATAATTTCACCACCACATTCCACATTTCGTAATTAAGTACTCAAGAATAGCATTCTTTGGGTATAAAGTTTTCATTACAGAATTAGGACTGTGAGATTCGGAATTGCAGTAGTGAGATTCGGAATGTGAAAATAATCTCGCAACAACTCAAGAATCGGGTCCCAGGGGTGTTGGACGGTTTTCAGGGTGCTACTGCTGTACCATGTACCAGGATACTTTCATCCTGGTACACGAAAGTACCAGGATTTCAGAATTTTGCAAATTGTATTAAAATGCATCATTAAACAATTTTCAGCAAAACCTTTCTACACAAAAATATATTTTTCGGCACAACGACTTAATCCAGTCAATCACCCGCTTGTCATCCAGCAGTCTTTCCACTTTTCTGATCAGTATTCCATGAGGAACCTTATCAAAGGCCTTCTCGAAGTCTATGAAGCATGCATCCACCTGCTTCCCCTCATCGACTGTCTGAACAAGATCCTCCAACAAACTTGTATTTCAAAGTGCCTTTCATTAGCAGTACTCTCCAGTAAGGTTTACTTTGCAATTTCATATTGTGGAATCTAATTTTTTTTTCTCTACTGAGAGTCTGCCCTCCCTGCATTTACCAATTTACTGAGCTTTTCCTTTCAGGCTAGTGCAGACCTATCCTTTCAACAACCCAACTCCCCATAGTAATCACCCTGCCATCATATGTCACAGTTGTTAGATAGTTATGATGTTAAGTCAGCTGTATTGGAAAATGTATAGCAGGCTACAATTTGTATTTGTGGTTTTGTATTGATAGGTACAATGCTATTATAGAAACTTCAGTCTCCATAATAAGAAAAAATGACTGCAGTAAGCTGTAGAAAGTAAATAATCCATCTGAATAGTCTAACTGTCACACTGAAAGGTATTCATGAGAAAAGGTACTAGGAATGTTAACCTTTTTTTTTTTTTCAAGCTTTATTATTTTATTAATGATTTTGCTTTGATCTGAAGATTTTTAAAACTTTATGAGAATATGAGAGGAACAGTTTATGAAAATAGCAGGTAGAGGAACTGTAAAATTGTACACTGTAGTGGATTTCTTAAGCGACTAAGGAAATGTGATTTTTGGTGTGAAAATGCTTTTAAATCAGACCATATGTGACTAATGGTATAGTGCCCCAAAAATATGTTTTGACGGAGATGCTATAAATCCACATATAAAAGGTAAATTGGGTAAATTGTATACAGTTGAAGTATGTACACTGTCCCATTGTTTCAGTAAGTGTGTAAATTTACAATGTAACACAAACTACTCTTTTGCCAAATAATGTGACTGGTGGCAAACCTATTTTAGTATTTTGCTTGCGAGGACAATACCTTTTTAGTTTAGTTCATTGCACCCGTCGTATCTTTGAGTACAATTTCGTGCAAAAAGATACGAGAAGTCATGGTATACAGTAACATCAAAATAAAATATACAATGAAGGGCTCATTTATTACTCTACGTGGATTTCTGTGGGAAAGTAAATAATTCACTGAATCTTTCAGGGTTAAAATTAAGTAAACATTGTAACCACAAAAATAACTGGTTACTAACAAACATACTTTGGGACAGTAGTAGGCAATTAATACTGTCACTTTATTACTATGCGTCTATGAAAAAGACCTCACAGTATTTTAACTCATTATTGATTGTGCAGTGAGTATCTTGCTCAGCTTTTGAAATACAGTTATATTTTATTCTGGATATAGGTATGTCCTTTCTTCTGACTTTTGGATCTCTTTGGTTAGTCGTTAGGAGGCTGACCAGATGTAACTAATACTTACCCTTGGGGTAATATATGGTTTACAGGCTTGTATGTTGCGCGAGCATTTAACTCATAGCACGACTAGTCATGTCAGCATCAGCAGACTTACCAAATGCTGTTGTTAGTTGGGGATATATATATATATAAGTGTTATGTAATTTTAATGAAATGCATTGTAGTACTTTATTAAAATGAACAGTGGGAGGAAAATTGTCCCTTACAAAACTCTATTCCACAACCAAGCACAGCACTTTGCAAGTCTTCTTATACAACTGGTTGCATTATGAGCAAAATGTTCACACAATGCACATGACTGCAAACCATATCTTATCTAAAAGGTAAGAATTAACTACATCCGGTCAGCCACTAGCTACTAAACATGCAAGGTTCAAAATCAGCTAAAAGAAAGTACACACCTATCCAGATAAAAAAACTGACAATAGTTTGGAGGGTGAGCTTAGTGTGGCCAATAATTTAGAAGCTGTGTTTGTGGACTAGGCCTAATGCATTGATTCTAGTTTCAAAAAAGTAACTAGATAACACTCAAGAAATCAACTTCAGAGTTACATTCTTAATGTATTATGTCTCATTAATACCAGTGTTTATGACTCATTTTAAAGTATTTTCCAATATAAGACATGATAGTTTTTTTTTTAAAATAAAAACCTTTACCTCTCTGCACATGTATATGGCGATTAACGAACCTGCCAGCAAGCAAAAATGGTTATTCGATGCATAGGTTAGGATTTTTTGGCAAAGTTTGATTTACATTTTACATGCACTGAAACAATACAAACAACAGTATTCATACCTCAACTCCATACGATTTATCCATCATATTAACATCCATGGGAAACACAACTATTATATATTTTTTGTGTAGGTACCACGGCCGTAGAAGAACAGGTCTGGACACTCGCCTGGATATTTGACCCCCTTGTTGTTAGGCTGTAGTTCACCAAGTTACCGAGAATATTGTGTTTTATTGGCGCTGATGTTACGGCGGTCGGACTAAACTCCGCCCACTTCCTTTCCGCTAAGATAAACAATTTATCAAAACGTATTTTTATCAATTTATGAAATACTTCTTTCGTTCACAAATTTAAGAAAATGCTCCAGCAATCTTTATTTACTTTATAAATTTAACAATGGAAAAAGGTGCATGGAGTTTGAGTCCGACCGCCCGTATTACAGCGCCAAATAGTACAACATTCTCGGTAACTTGACGAACTACAGCCAATCAACAAGGGGGTCAAGCAAAATACATTGTTAGATAGGCGAGTGTCCAGACCTGTTCTTCTACGACCGTGGTAGGTACATTAATCGCACACTGCCGGACTCGGAGGCATTTTCACACTTGTAATTAAATTTCCTTTCGTTGCCGAGGAAATCCATTAAAGTACGATGTTTCTTCCTGTCGTTTTCACAAACTATAACCCTCTAACGAATTATCATCTGATAAAATAAGATTAAACTCTGAAACAAAATCAGGGTAGCAATTTTCTCGGTTTTTTATTTTTTTATTTATTTGTTTGCCTCCATATTCTCCAGTACATACTGGAAGGGAGTTGTCAGTTACACAAACACAGAACATTCACAAACACTGAACATAAACAAATACAGAACATAAACTAATGCAAGCCGCCTGCCGTTATTCACTGATTTCGCTGGCCAGTGTTTTCAGTAGTGACAGCTATGGTTCCTATATTGCTGACGGCACCGTTAGTCACTGATGGTAGGTTGATGCCAATACCCTGTGCCAGGCTACATCCGTTTACTGAGATTACCGATTTTACTGGCGCTTCAGAGCATCAGTGTTGTCAGCAAATCAATATTTTTGACGGAAATTCAAAAATTGAAATTCTATTATGGTAGGACAAGAAGTCTTTTCTAAGATATAAGGGCCAAAGTGGGTATCTATTAATTTATATTATTTTATTTAACGTCTGTTTATTGTTACTGAAACATTCGCCATGCAGTTTGCAAAGCCTAAATAATGTTTAGATGTTAAATCCTACCTTTTTTAAAAATGGATACATCTTCCCAAACCTTAAATTCACACAATTTTTAAGCTGCATCGTGCAAAAAAGGAAGAAAATTATATCAGTCGTAAGCCGTGGCAGAACTATGCAGAAATATGCTAAAAATATACCAATTATATTTTTAAAGTAAATACAACTTACACAACGAATAAAATTAACATGATTGTTTATCGCAAGAATAATATCACAGATGTGCCAGAGATGTAGTTGCTAGGCAACGTACATTGCAATAATGTTTACTGATTTAACATTCCGATATTATCTATTTACCATAGAGGCTATGCTATTTACTGATGGAGAAAATATTTTACTGATTACTGACACTGTTCCCTTATTGTTCACTGACACTGGCGAACTGTCATTGATATCAGTGAAATCAGTGAATAACGGAAGGAGGCTGTAGAGCATAATAAAATGCAGAACATAAACAAATACAGTACATGAGCAAACTCAGAACATGAACAAACACTGAACATATATACAAACTTTTTTATACATATAAGCTTACAAGACATTAATGTTCTTTAAGTCCACAGTTTATACACTTGTCAGCCAATTTCAATTAACCACAGTTTTTGTATTTACTCCTACCTTGAGAGCACCATATTAATTAACTTCTTATCTCAAGCCTACTTATTTACACAGTTTTCACTATTCACAGAACACAATTATTTACAATTATATAAGTCAATGTACATTGAATGTTAAAACACATATTTGGTTCAGCAGCTTAGTTATCCATTGAGGTATTCTTTGACAGAATAGAAATCATTGATTGGTAAGGAATTTTCTTAGCTCTTTTTTAAATATACCTCTCATATTGTTTTATTTCCTTTATTGCAATAGGACCGCGTTCCGTTTTTGCTGAAATCAGTGAGATTACTGAGTTTACTGCCAGCAGTATCGGGACAGTTTCAGTGTCAGTGGAATTCGTGTTTGTCTCAGTGAGAATAGTTTCGGAACGATCGGCAATACAGTAATAAAATAAATTGTAATTATTAACAATAAATTGAATCAACTGATACAAGAGAACCAATTTGGCTTGAAACACAATTAATTAAATCGTATTATACCAAAAGACGCGGGTATTTTACGAGTGCATGGTCGTTCTAACATCTTACATTAATAAGTATATATACTTATATACACGTACATATAGTTACTTTGACCTTGTATTACTTTAGTTAGATTGTTGTGCATGTCCCATAGTCACAAAAAACCTGTAATTATATCACCTAACCTTCGTAACATTCATAAGTTCTACACTCATTTTTAAAACTCCCACTATCACTTATTTCACTGACACTACACATC
>PNEQ01020118.1:16297-41004 GCA_003012365.1 Medauroidea extradentata
AACGAAGAAAACAGTATCAGTCGTAAGTCGTGCTGGATGTATCAATATGCTAAAAATATACCAACTTTATTATTAAAGTAAATACAATTTATACAACGAACAAAATAAACATGACAGTTTATCGCAAGAAAGAAATCACAGATATGCCAGAGATGTGGTTGCTAGGCAACGTACATTGCAGTAATGTTTACTGATTTAAATGTTCCGATATTATCTATTTACTGACAGTGAAAATATTTTGCTGATTACTGATGGTGTTCCCTTATTGTTCACGGACACTGGCGAACTGTCAGTGATATCAGTGAAATCAGTGAATAACGGAAGGCGGCCGCTGTAGCTCCAGTAATCTCAGTATTCGTCTAGCCTCGCGGAGGGTGCTTACACAAAAGCCCGCGAAAACAACTGGTAGTGATCTCAGCAGTTTCGGAACTGCTGCTGACGTTGCTGAGATTACTGAAACAGTGAAACCAGAAGTAACAGAACGCGGCCTAGGTAGCTTATTTGTTAGCTTGATACTGCTGTAGTGGGGACCTTGTTGAAATAATTTTGTTCTATGGGAGACTATATGCAAGTCATATTGTTTTCTGGTTTGGTAGTTGTGTATATTACTGTTAGATGGTAACTTAGAATTTCTCAATGTGTAGAGTATTGCATGAAATATGTACAGGCATGGTAGAGTCATAATGTTTAGTTCTTTAAACAATGATTTGCAGTGACTCCTATGGATTTTATCAGTTTCAATTCTTACTATCTTTTTTTGGAGTTTAAACACTGTATTCCATTTTGGTAGAATTTCCCCAGAAAATAATTCCGAGAATTATAGTGCCATAACTACCTCCAGAGAGCAGATTTTCTTAATGGTGTGTAGTACATAACACATAGAACACAATTTTTATATATATAATTTTTATGTGTATATGCCAATTTAGGTGTTTGTCTATGTGTAGACCTAAAAACTTTACATGTTCTGTTATGTTTAGTTGTCTACCTTTTACAGGGGCAACTTCATGTTCGCTGACTTGACTGCCTACTCGTGAAAATTGCATTATTGTAGATTTGGATAGGTTTAGGACTAATTTGTTAAAATAAAACCAGTTACTAACTGCTTTTAATATATATAATTTACATTATTCAGTTGTTCAGTTTTGTTTACAGATGTTGCTAATATATTTATGTCATCGGCAAACATAATTACTTCTCCTTTTTGGACGGATAGTGGCAGATCATTTACAAAATTATGAAAAAAATTGGTCCTAGGATTAAGCTCTGTGGTACCCCAATGGAGACAGGTATTGGACTTGATATGGCATTTGTGTAGGTACCTTTATCATCACAGTGATGTATTGATGTTACTTGTTTGCGGTCTTCCAAGTATGATTTAAATAGCTTTTGTGGTATACCCCTTATGCTATTAGCCTCAAGTTTTATTAGCAGTAAGATGTGGTTCACACAGTCGAAGGCATTGGTTAGATCTGCGAATATGCCCATAACATGTTCTTTCTTATCAACGGAATTTACAATATTGTCTAGAAATTTGTAAACATCTTGCTCTGTGGATTTTCCTTTTTGATTTGAATTGACTCTGTGATATTATTTTATTCTTATCTAGATATGAAATGAGTTGGCTGGAAATAATGCTTTCTAGTATTTTTTAAAATGATGATAGGAATGCAATTGGTTTGTAATTGCTCATGTCTGTTGTTACACCTTTTTTGTGCACTGGTATAATTTTGGTCCATTTAAGTCTATCCGGGACGACACCTTCAGCTAAGCACAGATTGAATAAGTACATTAGAGAACAGTGTTTTAGTAGTGAGGTTGGAATTTCATCTAAACTATGAGAGTTCTTCCTTTTTTTAATTTTGCAATGGTGTCTGAAATATCATTTTCTTTTATAGGCGTGAAAAATAGTGAATTTTTGTGCCTTTTAACTATGGTACAATACTTTCTTTGCAAAGGTTTGCCACATTGTTAAGTGAATTCATTTCTTCTATTAATTTATTTGGTATGGTGGTAAACAATTTGTTGAATTCATTAGCTATTGTATCATCATTATAAATTGATAAGCCATCTAAGTTTAGTGTTGGATATTCATTTTTAAAGCTTTGCTTATGTTCATTATGGATAAGTTTCCACATTTGTTTATTTTTGTTTGAGGAATATATTAACTTTTTACTGTTATACTGTTTTTTTCTTCCAATACAAGTTTATGTTATATGTTTCATACTTTCTGGTGAATAGTTTTAATAGTTCACTGTTAGTGGTTTTTTTCTATGTGTAGGGCCCTTAGTCTACTGTATGACATATATAATCCTTTAGTCATCCATTTATTAGACTGTTTTTTTCCTTGCCAGTTTCTTGGGGAATGCATGATTAAAGAGCCTAGAAAAGAGGTTTGAAAATTCATTACAAGCTATGTTTGGGTCAGGCTGTGTGTAGACCTCGAGCCATGTCTCACATTTTAGTAGATGGTTAAAATGAGTTATGTTTTTTTTATTAAATATTCTTTTTTGTTTTTGAATAACTAAAGTGTGTCCACAGACCACTTTTTTTTTTCCACCTTCAAAATTTGGGCATTGTGATCTGAAATTGTAGTTTCACAATTGAAGGCATAGTATAGTTTAGCATCAATATTTGTTATTATATTATCAAGTATTTTTTTAGTGTTATGAGTTGATCTTGTTGGGTCCATAATGGTATATTGTAAATTAAATTTGCACAGGGTTGAATCTTCTGGTTACGGTATTGTTTTCTTTTAAATCTATATTGAAGTCCTCGCACATAATCAGGTATTTTTAAAATTTACTTGCCTTGACTAGCAAGTTGTCTAGTGTTTTGAAGAACTGGTCCATATTCGAGCTAAAAGGTGACCTATACACAACTGTTGATGCAATATTTTAATATAATTTTAAAGTGTTACTGTTTGGAAAGTGTATGTAATATGGTTTTGACTTGTTCTATATCCCAGCATCCCAGAGGATATCCTCATGGTGGGATTGACAGAATGTAAATAATAAATAAAAAAACTACAATGCAATAATCAAAAGTTGGTGTTGTTACACAGCACATTTCAATTATTTTACCTTGGCACAGTTTCTCTGCACTGATTGACTTGCAATTTAAATTATTTTTCATATATATACATACAACACCACTGCTAGCTGCCTTTCTAGAGTATTGAGAAGCCAGAGAATAGTTGATGAATTGACATTTCAATATTTCGCCTTATTTTAACCAGTGTTCTGTTAAGCTTATAATATCTGGTTGATATATTGTAATGGAAAATTAATGCATTTTTTTTTTGTTTTTTAAGCTTCGCTTATTTTGGTGCAGTACTGTTAGTTTTTTTTTAATTTGCTATAGTTTGTATATTACTATACCGGTACCTATCCGTATCATGTGATCTGTTTCTAGAAGGACAGCTTTTGGTTTTGTGGGATTTTACAATAAAAATCATTTTTGTTTGCAATAACCTCTTTTCTTAAAACCCAGTTATCTAGCAATGTCTTTTTACGAAAAGGGGTCTATACCATGGGTGTCATGTTACCTTTATTTTGAATGTTGTCACCTTTTTTTGGCGTCACCTGTCTAGGAAAGTGGGAGTTGCTACTTTACCCTTATTTTGACCTATCAATTCACCAATTTGTGTAGCTATGTAGGTTTTTCCTTTGTGGTTCAAGTGCATACCATGAACAACCTACATCAACAAGTTTTACACTTGGAAATTTCATACAGATGTCTATATATTTTTTGTTTGTTCTCTTTACCGCGATGTTTACACAAGAAGAGTCAGGAAGGTCATATCCGTGAGGAAGGTTTACAACTATAACCGTGTTCTTCAACTTACCAAGGTTTTCTTCTAGACAGTGCACTGCTTTGTATCTCTCGTCTCGAGCTACATCATTTGCACCTCCGATTATTACTACAGAGTCACAGTTGTCGAGGATGGAAGGATCATCCTTGACACTTCGTACCACTTCATGAAGTGGGGCACCAGGTTTGGTGAATCCCATGGCTTCCACACTTGTGTTGCAACTTATCAACAGTAACACAGCAAAAACTTTTGACTGCGTCAATCACCAAATTCTCTTAGATAAACTAGAATATTATGGCGTGAGAGGCAACTTCAAAAATTTACTTAAATCATACCTCACCTCTAGAACTCAAAGTGTAAGTATAAAAGATCAAACTTCTGGATCTAACATTAATTATACATCCTGTACAGTAAGTCATGGGGTTCCACAGGGTTCTATCCTTGGACCCCTCCTTTTTCTAATATATATAAATGATATACCTAGTTGTATTGAGTCGCAGGCAATGACAGTCTTTTTTGCAGATGATACTAGCATCCTGGTTAAAAATAAATCTAAATGCAAGCTAATAGAAAATGCTTCCCAAGTACCTACTTACCACTTTAGACGAATGGTTTAATGCAAACAAACTTACTGTAAATATTGACAAGACAAATTTCATGGATTTAGTACTACGTAACAAAATTGAAAATGACTTTCAGCTATGGTGTAAAGACAAAGAAATAAAGAAAACTAAGGACACTAAATTTCTAGGAATTCAAATCAATGAAAATATGAACTGGACTTACATCAAAAGCACACGTCCTACTGAGGATGGATATTGATTTATACGTATAAATATGGTATAAAATCAGATGTACAAAATTGTGTATTTTGGTAAATGTAGGGTACTTGATTCTGTATTTTAATCTAGATGAGGTTTGTTATAATTTAAATTTCTTAAAAGTAGTTGCTAGCATTCCAAAAGATAAAACTTTTTCATACGTACGTAATTGTTACTACCGCTACATGTTCATGTTCTTTGTTTCACTAAAAATTTAGCCCTCTTTGTATTGACTATGTATGTATTAGAGTTTAGATTTATGTATTATTAATGTAACATGACCTCTTTGTACTGACTATGTATGTATTAGAATTTAGATTTATGTATTATTAATGTAACATAACTTTAACGTAATCAATTCTAGCTCAATGTAAATTTCTTAAGCGTAATGCAATTTGTGAGAACATTTGAATTGTTTTAAGATTGTATATAGTGTATAGAGTGTATGTATCAAATGTATATCTGTACCTTGTTTGACGAGCCCTATGCTCAGTGAGCAACTTGCTCATTCTCTGAGTCCATTGGGTAATAAATAAATAAATAAATAAATTTCTCTACCGGAATTGACATTCCGCCACCTTATTGGCTGGCGGATTAATTTCGACACTTCGGGCCTAGATTCCGATCGTAATTTCGGTATCGAGTGTTCAAAAATTGCACTTTTTGATTCTGCTAGCGGAATGGTACCATTCCTCTAGCATAATTATTCCGACAGTTTAAAAAATCGGGCCCCCGTCTGTCTTTTGTGTCTGGGTGTTGTGTCGATACTCGACTGAATTCCATTTATAGAATTCTTTGTTGTCTAACATAACTTTTATTTAGAAAAATAAGGAATAAAACTGACAGAATTCCTCTGGGATTTCTTTTCTTATATTTTTGTGTGCATTTTTTATATATATTATTTTCTTGTTTGTTTTCGTTTTTCGTCATTCAATACAGGTTTGATCAGCTAAACATGAGCAATGGTGTATGTCCACAATCCAATAAAATTTAATTTTAAACTCCCATAGCTACAAACATTTAAAAATCTCATTAGAGATTGGATTCACGACAAAGTTTATTCTACACATGCGCGGAAATTGTTTATTTGATTTCAAAATATCGGTAATAGATGATGGTAATTTATTTTTATTGGTGAATTAAATAATTTATGACCACAATATAAATGATTTCTCAATAAAAATTAATATTTAATTGAAAAATACATGTGCACGTACTGCATTCACAGCCATCACTTAGCGTACGTACATAAAAAAATAAAAAGTTGATTTACTCTACTACATATGCACGAACGCTACACGAGGATGTGAATGCTAGCATGTACAATAGGTGTTTCTACTTTAACATGTAGATACGCTAAGCGGTGGTTGTGAATCCAGCTTTAGAGAGCATTGAATCTTCACACTTAGAATGTCTAAATATTTCATTAATATTTTTAATTTTTTTTTTATTTGCAGAATAGAATGTCACAGAGAGCATACCTCTATTGAGGGACTATACATATGCTTACATGTGGCTATTGGGTACATTAATAATACAATGTGGCTTAACCATTCAGCTTTTTACATATAACCTACACAGAATACCTTAGAACATATAACACAGTCTGCCTTTAGATTTCCTACTACATACATGGTACATTATAGCTGCTTATTCACTAGTGTTGCTACAGTATAGAGCGAATGAGATTTGTGTAGCACATATACAATACTGCAATGCAATATACATATAAAATGGACTACAATTACTCAAAATTACTGCACAATGACATTAGTTGTATAATTAAAATATACATCTTATCACAGTCTGAATTTGTTACATACCGGTATTTTCAAACTACTTAGGAGTGGTAATTACTGTGTGTGCCTTAATTCACATAGTCTTATAACAAATCATATACTGTCAGTCTTAAAACATTCAGCGCAAATCAATACATTAGAACAAAAGAGAAGAAAAAGAAAAAAATAATGAATATAGTTAAGAGAATTGCATGATGTACATATTGCACTATAAGCCACTTCTTATGTGAAGTTGCACACACATTTACATATAAATCTTAACCTTACATTGTCGCAAGCATGGCCTTAGAAGTTCAGGTCTGGACACTGCTATAAAATATTGACCCCCTTATGACTGATTTTAGTTCCTTTACTATCCGCAAAAATGAATGAAAACTGGTGGCACCACTAGCACACTCGTGCTAGTAATTATTTTTCCAACAATAAATGTATTATATTTTTAAAGTACAAATATTAGAAACTTACTTAAGTTTAACAACACTTGAGTTTTGTTTAAGATAACGAACTTTTCTTCACAACAGTCCTACTGCGATAGTGGCGCCAACATTTTCGTTCAGTCATAAGAGGGTCAAAGTTAAAGCATTGAAGAGTAGGTGAGTGTCCAGACCACGGGGGTAACATAAGGTCTGAATGACGGCTTGGGGAATGATGCCAAGAGGGGGGAGAGGTAGCCACCAAATTGGCCAGCCGCCATACTGATTTAACCTCAAAAGTTCACATCAGACAATAATTTTAAAGGTAGATAAATGTATTATGCTCTTTAATATATGTTTTAGGTTGAAAACTATATATTTTAGCCCTGTTTACACGTCCCCTAGCTAATATTTCCTCAATTTTTTAATTAGTCGGCCATATTGATACAAGCCATATCAAGCCTTTGTTTGGTTACAATTCCCGGCGACATGCTGCATCTGGATCCTTCTAACATCTTTGTTCCAGACCTGTACTTCTAAGACCGTGGTCGCAAGCACTACAGGTGGTTAAATAAACCATGAATAGTATCCACGTGGCGTTCTTTACATTCCTGTACTTCTTGTGCGTCCTGAGAGCTACGGTAACAACAACATAAATGTTCCTCTTTGCCACTTCTAACTTACCATAATTTCTTATTGGTGCCACCATTCGAAGGTTTAGAATTTAACCACTAGATGTCAGTCACTTGGCTTTGTACCTCCTAGTTTGGTCTCAGAATAGTTCCCTTGTTTCTATGGTCTTCACGTGCACGTGGTTATGTCAAATGTTTACGATATTTGGTTATGTGATGACTTTTGCGTTGATTTTATTATCTGGTGTACAGAGCGTAAAGTATACGGTGCAGAGCAATTATTGTGATTGTTTGTGTGTGCTTTAAGAATGTCGGTTGATGAATTCGGGTTTGGGGATCCTGATGTGAAGGATGATAAATCAACAGGGCACTCGAAGAAAAAGAAGAAAGGGCTAAAAAAGTCTGGTGGTTTTGAGTCAATGGGGTTAAGTTTGCCATTACTGAAGGGTATAAAGAAAAGAGGTTATAAAGTACCTACACCAATTCAGCGTAAGGTAATTACAGTGACATTTTGTAATGAAAAAAAAAAAAATTAATTGGAATATATTTTAAGGTACCTCAGGTTGGTGTGTTAGAAATTATACTGAAATAGCATATTCCCTAGAAGAAATATTTTTAATCTTACGTGTAACATAAATTAATTCTTTTGCAGCAGACTTAAGAGAAGAAAAGTGTCATAAGGCAATGGGTCCAGTGGTATAGGAAGTAGCCCTTTAAGTTTGGAGTCAGATATCTGGAAGTAATATTTCACAGATCTCTGGAGGAGGGGAAGTTACCACAGATTGGAAGGAAGCAGTGATGGTCCTAATATTATAGAAGGGGGGGGGGGAAGCGGGAGGCCTGGCAGCTACAGACCCTGTTTTAATTTCCTTAGGGTATTCTCAATGCTGTTTCCCTCTTCATCGCTTGTTACTTTTGCTGCTCGCACCGCACTCCTATTTGCTGGGACCTGCCGCTCCGACTCGACTACCAGTGCATGGTATGATGTTCTGCCAAGCGTACTGCTTGTTGCACCTCCATGTCAGCAATGGCATCAACGAATAACCCAATGACAAGCACACCTTGCTCCTCCTTTGGACACCCCTCGAGTAACAGATGGGTTAGTCTCACTATGTCGTACCATAGTTCCTGAAGTGACTGCCCAGGTCGCTGGCTGTGGCTTCGAAGTTGAGCATTGTGAGCATGTTCCAAATAGTGGTCCTTGAAGCACAGCTCTAGGGCAGAGACTAAAGTAGAATACTCCAGGTGATGTCATTCAGGCAGAGATTGGAGTATACTGAGTGCAGAGCCTCTCAACACTGTTGCCAGGTAGTAGGCACGTTGCTCTCCTGTCCAGTCATTCAGGGTTGCAATAATGTCACATTGGTGCTGATGTTCGTGCCATGGTGTTTTGCCATGATAAAGGGCAGGTTTGATTGTAACCCCCTTTCCAACCCCAGGAATGAAAACCTCAACTGTATTCGTGTGCTGTGATACTCCTGCTGCCGATCTTGATGTCACAGAGTACTCTCCATCGTTACCTGATGTCTCGGCTTTGGCTTCATCGAGCCGCTATCCTGACACACAGATGGCTGACCATCTGCCTGTCGCTGCAGAAATTCCTCCCATTCCGTCCTTAAGACACTCACCTGTTTCTGCAAGTGACCTTTTACACTTACAATTTTCCTTTCAACATTTTCTTTAACGCTGTCTATTTTTACGTCCACCTTTTGAGAAACACTTTCGACTTTCTTGTCCACATACTCTATTTTTGTGTGCACCAGCTCACTAATTCCTTCTATTTTCTTGTCTACATTCTCATTAACACTGTCTATTTTCCTGTCTGTACTGTCTACATTTTCATAAACACACTCAATTTTTGTATTTACACCGCTTATTTGGCTACTCAGTCCCTCTATTAGGGCTCGCCATCCCTTTAACTCATTAGCCATTTTTCTGGTTAACATAAATTTATAACCTAAAATTTTCTACCTATGAAAATGTAACAAGTTGGTTTAAATATCTAACCACATTCACTTAATTTTAACATTCTTTTAAACATTTAATTTATTTTTAAATTAATGCCTCCAGCCCACTTTTGGCACCAGTGTTACAAGTTGGGGCTAGGTATGTTTGGGGTTGGACGTCTGTGATAAAAGAAAGAAAATAAAGAATAATAATAATAAGTAATTATTTTCTTGCTATTGAGCAAGCGCCTGTTGGCAAGCATCCAACACACCTACAACATCCAATCCAAAGCCTTCCTAAACTGTCCCACACCCCGCAACGACACCACATCCTCCTGCAACAAATTCCACTCCCTGACCGTCCTAACCAGCATTGACTGTAGTCCCTGTCCCGTCCGCTGCCAGACCCTCTGTATCTTTATACTGTTGTTGCCTCTACCTCTATGTCCACCCTTATCTAGATGTTCAGCTAGTGCACTCCATCCTCCATCCCGTTCCACTATCTTCCTACATCCTAATCAGTCTTTCCACCCTGCTCGTATCCTTCAGTGAGTTCCATCCCATATATCTCACCATGATGTTGTAGGCCTTCTCCTTCACCTCCGAGCTGGTTCTCCTTAATACCCTACACATCATTCCAAGCACTTTCCCACCCTTTGCGATCACTCTCTGAACTTGGCTTTTCCACCTAAGATTTTCATGTAGAACAACTCTTAGGTACTTATACTCGGATACCTCGCCTATTTCCTGCCCTGCCCAACTGTAGACTTCCCTGCTCTTTAGCCTTTTCCTTGTAAACCGGACGAGTTTAGTTTTTCTAACATTTATCTTAATTTTGTTTTCAAGTGTCCACAGCCTTATCCGCTCAATATCTTCCTTAACTTGTTCTCATGTCCCACCACTGAATAGAGCACACAGTCAGCGAATAATCGTATTCTGCTGGTAACCTCCAAACCTATATCATTGACCATTATGGTAAACAATATTAGACCTAGCACACTCCCCTGTGGCACCCCTGAAGAGACCTTTCCCTCAATTGACACAGTACCCCCCACTTTCACTCTCTGAACCCTTCCCTTAAGGAGATCTCCTGTCCACCCTATCAACCTCTTGTCTTCTAATATCCAAAACAGTTTATCAGGCATAGACTATTGTCAAATGATCTAGTCTCTCCTCGAAAAGGAAAACGACAAAAATCTAGACGACTCACCAAATCCTTGTGATCGCCACAGCCATCAGTCGTCAACAGCATACCTGAACTGCGATCGGACCTTCCATTCACCTCACTTAGCCCAAAAAGAAACGGGCAATCACCCATGCCTAATGGAAGAAGATTCCCTCCCAGACCATCGGCACTGCAACTTCATCGGACCACACCAGACTGATCGTCAACTTTGCCTGCTGCCTCCTCGTCCCACTTGCCTTGCAAGACTGAGTACCGCTCGCGTCATCCCCTACCAAACAAAAAACAGTCCCCCCCCCCTCTCTCTTACCTCCTCTACCAGCCGAGACCCCTGAGACACCCCTCTGATCAAGGCCACCCCTCCACGGCCGTTAGAGGGATCGACCAGACAGAAGGAGCGGCTCAGACGCCCCAAAGACACTACCAACACACGCCCCATTCAACCAGGGAAAGCAAAATCCTCGAAAACGAATTCCTAACAAACAAAGGGAAGCTAAACAAACCTCGGCCGACAGACATCCTCAAAAGAAACAGCTAGCCGAACCAAATTAAACAAACTGAAACGAAAAAGACCAAAAACAAAAACAACCAAGCAAAACTACCATAAAGGACGCATCCCCGACCAGCCAATCAGCTCAAGTTCTTTGTACATGGAAAGTCTTTCTAATCGCTCAACAATAGTGGACCCAATGTACGAGCACAGATGAACCTCTTGTGGCCCAGAAACACCTTTGTCACACTACTTGCAGCAATCCACCTCACTAGATGCCCTCGAACACTTGTCACAACCCGATGCTTCTTCCATTCGCCACTATCACTGTATCTCACACCAGGCACTTGCCAGCCAAAAACTGTCTCCGACTCTGCCGCAGCTCTCTTTCATATCCTTACTCTAAGGTCTCGAATTCTCTCAGCAAGTCTTTTATCTCAAACATCCTGGAAGGGTGTCGCATCAGGTTCATGCACCACCGAGCAAAATAGAGTACGGACAAGAATACTCTTAGACTATGATAACTTCTTCTGTCACCCGTAATTGGGGTGCAGGTGACCGTCACCGCACATGAGTGGCACAATGTACGTCGAACCTCTTCACTCTTGCCGCTGCTATATCAGCTTACACTATTCTCCGATTATCGTGGCGTGCAGGTGGCTGCTGTGTTGTCACTCAAGGTAATACGAGCCGTACAGAGCACACTGAGGTCTCTTAGCTCTGCAGTCACTGTATCCTCTTTCTCCGCTCAGCCAGATAGTCGTGGCTCGTTACAATATGACAGAGATAGAATTTTAATTTTAGGACAAAGAATGAAATTTCCACAGTTAACTTACCGATATCTCTGACATGGTGACTTGGAGGATAGTGAGTTGCAGTATTTGAGAGTTTATCATACTGTAATAAGCTACAATAGTACATTAAATGCGTTAACACTATGTGTGTTCTTCCAGATTTGAGTTTTAGGCTTTCAAAGCAACATAACATGCACTGTTAAGAGAAACTCACATATTGTAATTTTTACTGAGGATTGCTTCATTATCTATCATGTTTGTTCCCATGTTTGTTAAACTAAGGAACCTATCAAAATATTTTACAAAATAAACTAATAGCCGTATCAACAATACATCAAGAGCAAGTGGTAGCTGGTGTAATTGGGTTGCAGTACTCCCTGATTATTTGGGAATTACAGTAAAAAATTTTCACTGCCACAGCTTAAATAATTTTTTCCTATGTTTGTTTTGAATTATATATTTCTACTCTACAACAAACATCATTTCAAGAGCAGATTTCCCCAAGTCTGAGAAACGTGAAAGTTGTCCAAATATGATAATTTGGTAATGATATGTTATGGTCAGGCCTAATTGCTTAAGTTACGGTGAGTAATTTTCTTGATTTTTCGGATATAAACTAATTGTAGTGAGCTATGTTCTCTGCATGTTAACTGTTCGCACCAAGCCTTTTATATAAAAAAAATCATTATTCAAACAAGTTGAATATATAGCATGTTTAATTGTGAAAAATGCCTAAATTGCACCATTGTACACCATGAAAACCTGAATTTTCCTGGGGAAGGACTCCAGAATCCACTGCTTTATTAAAAAGGCTGTGTGTTCCAAGATGTAACCTCCCGATCCAAAAACGTTCCTACGCCCCTGCACATAGCGATGAAATGTATATGGGCTACTCGTAACTTAACAATGAAAGATAAGATTTGAGCTGTGTTACATCCTTAGGTGTAGAGGTATACATTATTTTCTAAATTTTTGCTTTAGTTGGTGATTTTCCCTTGCCTGAAAACTGGTACACTAAAAATTCCAAGGATGAGACAAAACATTCTGACTTAGCCTACTTGTGTTAAATCTTTCGCTGCGGGATAAACATTTTTACTTCACCAGGATAGTGTAAAAATTTAAGAAATAGGTTTTTTGGTAAATTTTTTGGTTAGTTTCAAGCAAGAAAACAATATACGTGGCATTTACGAAGTCATTTAATTTGGTGTTCGACTAAAGTTGCACATCACAGTTTAGCAATGTTTTGTAAATTCGACTATAGGTGAATGTCACTGTTAAAGAGTTAACCTCACATTATGAACATTTAATTTGCAGTGTCTTGCTGTAATCCTCTTTATTATTCCCTCCCATCAAAATATCATCAAGTTACACCGCTACATTTTCTCACTCCAACAATATTGCCTTGATTACAGATTCGAAAATTGCAGGAACAGAAGCCAGACCAAACCCTAATCTCTTGAATCTATACAAACTTTTAGTTAAAAGTTCTCTTCTGAATTCTTCCACTTCCAACTGCAGATATGCCTGTGTCAGGTCAAGGCAACCAAACATCCAACAAACTTGTTGACAATATCATCCACATTGATGATCTACTCTAATATGTGGATTAACAGTAACCATTAAATCCATACAGATGCGCACAATTTAGGCTGACACTTTATGTACAATCACTGACCACTGACTGCATGATACAGTACCTAGATAAAATATTTTTTGCAGCTAATTCTTTATGTTTTGAACCTTAGTATAAGGCACGTCAAAAAACAGGCTTGACATTGTCCTTTAAAATAATATTAGCCTTATACCCTACTATAGGTTTATCATTATTAATAAGTAGAACAAATTAAGATGTAGTGACTTTTGCTCAAACAACACTTCAAATAACTCACTTTTGCCAGTATCATAACTAAGAGACATCACAAAGATTTTCGGCACAATTAATCTTGCCACATGACAGAGAGCCAATCTTTACCTAGAAGAGCTGAAGTAGATTACCTTTTTTAGTCACTATCAATGACAACTGGGTTACACCTCCTGACACTTCAGTTTGTACAGACAATGGCAGGACCCCACAAACAGGTAAATCTAAACTATTAGCAGCTTTGACACCCAGGAATTGCAGTCAGAGTACTTGGTCCTAACTTTTGCACATAATTATCCCAGTCGCAGAGTGTAACTGCACTACCAGTATCAACCACAAAACAGAACTGCACACAATTAACAAGTAATTGCGCAGTCGCTGGTTCCAATGCTGTTCCAGTGTTATAGCTACACCATAAACTTCAAACTTACTGTTTTACCTTAGGATTGTGGCCCACCTTTGCTATGTGGCATGTAACGCCACAGTTGTTACACACCCGCTTGGGGGCTGGACAAAAGTTGGACTGGTGTCAAATCCCACAGCCAGTCGTCGACGAACCCGGCTTAAACTCAGTGGCTGGATTCTTGTAAGGCGACTCATCCAGATACTGCCGACTGTCTGCTATCCCCCTCCTCCTAAGAGAAGAAGCTGGTGCAGTGTTGCCATGTCGTACAGGTCATGCATGGTGGTCCACCTCGTACAGCGTGTCAACCTTCTGTTTCTAAATGCTGACGAGTGATTCGAGGGAATGTAGCTCGGAAGAACCTGTATATGTAGTGCTTGAAAAGTGAGAGCTTTAGCATTTGACGATGACTTGAAATGGCAGACATTCCTACCCAAAGCTTTGTAATGAATAAACTGTTAGTTCTGATTAAAATAATGTACTCTTCATTATGATATTTTCTGTGACTACTTTGAAGATTTATATTTAAAAGAAACCGTGTATATGAGCAAACAAAATGTTTTAACAAATTCATTTTTATGAATGTCCAAACAAATATATTTAAAACTAAGCATCATAAATAAAAGTTTGGTACAGTACAGGATGGTGCTGAACTGTACCGAAAAACTTTTGGCACATGGCTCATCATTAAAAAAGAGATTGAAAAGATACACATGTTGTAAGGGGTGTAGTTACCCATGAAAATGTAGTTTAACCAGATGCTTTTTTTTGCAAGAAACATTGCCAAAATGAGTGGTAAAAGTCAGTGAGTTTCTGGATACTGCTTTATTTAAACTATAAAAAACAGAAAAAAATAGACTCCAATAGCAACCTCTATCCATTAATTATCCAAAAAAATGGTAATGTAAAGTTATTATTTGTTAATGTCTTTAAATGTTTCTTGCAATGGGACAACGGCAAACTTTATTATTGTGGACATACACCATTGCAATATTATGTCGTCCCAGAAATCTTGGAAAGAGAGTTTTGGGACAACATAATATTGCAATGGCATAAGTCCAGAATAATGCAGTTTGTTATTGTTTGTTGTTTCATGTGGGTATGTTATTTATGAATCATTTACAACAAAAATGGTGTTTTTGTTTTTTGCTTAATGCAGCTGTTTTTGAGATATGAAGTAAATCATATTCCAATAACACAGTCGAATGTTAGATGTACAGCCAGACATTTG
The DNA here is from genome assembly GCA_003012365.1 of Medauroidea extradentata. NCBI lineage: Eukaryota > Metazoa > Arthropoda > Insecta > Phasmatodea > Phasmatidae > Medauroidea > Medauroidea extradentata. The sequence goes on from PNEQ01020118.1 coordinate 31,685, forward strand.
CTGCTGGCTCATGATAATAATGTCTTAAACGATAGTTACGTAAGTTGGAACAAGTGTAATACCTTGTTATCCACGCAGACGCCAACAAACTGTTGCTGAAATGTCTGTAAGGTCTGTGGTGGAGCAGTCGCCACACTGATCGCTTCCTGCCATAACAAATCAGTCTCTGTTGTCGGCGTGGCCTGCCCCAGATGTTTGCATGCGGGGTTAATGTTGGAACAAAGTCCCAAGTCTGTAGGTTTACTCGAGGAACTCCTGTTTCTCGTGTGCTTTATTCCCAGCGCTGCTCCATACGCACAGCATTCATCCTTACAAACTCTGAAGATCTGAACAGTTAATAGCCTATGTGTCAACTCACCTACATCTCCACTCCACTGAGAGAGGTGGCGCAGTGCTGACATGTTAGACTTTGGAGGATATGGGCTCGAATCCCCACTCCAGCTATCCTACTTAGACAGTGCTTGCTGAGCCCTGTCCCATTCACCTTCAGTTGTCTATTTTTCACTTGTCTGTTATTTCCAAATTTTGCCAAAACTGCACAAAAAATATAATATTCTCCATCTCACATCACTTGACTGGCTCATCAGCAAGTTAAAGCTGCCGCCACAATCAGCTACTAATACATTGACGGGTACGCAAATGAATCGTGTTAACAATAACAGTTTGTATTACGAGTACAACGAATTGTCAGTTGGTTCAGTACTGTATGGAATAGTTGCCAGTAATATGAAGTACTTAGGTACAAAATAAGTACGAAAACAGTGAGGAGAGAAGAACATAGAGTAAAAGTGTAGTTCACATTAACGTATGTATGCTGAAAAGTTACAACATAGTAAACAAAATAGGTATTTTAATTGGTCTTTTTGAAAATAAATAGAAAGTTTGCCAAGTACATTTAAATCCTAGTTGTTTAATTTTTCATAAAATCCCAGTACTGAGTAATATAACAATGCGTAGAAATAAACACTTTTTATTAACAACAATAAAATCTCTTTTTTTTTTTAATTTGTTTTCAATAATCTGCTTTCTTGGCATTGGTTTGGTTTTGTAAAAAGTTCAATGCTGTTCAACTTTAGATTTACTTACTGACTCCATTGTGTAGTCCACCAGAAGTAGTACTGTATTGAAAATTATTCTGAAATAAAATGCTGAAGTTTTTCAGTTGTGTAGCCGCCCCTAAATGTGTGTGTGGATGGATGTCGTTGGTGAATCACATGCTATATATTTATTCTGTGCATTGCAAGGGTTGTTGACTCAACAGGAAAAGCAGAAAGGAAATATAACAGGTTTACCATGATGGAAATATTATTGCCACTTGATGAGACATTCATCCTGTATTTTTTAAACAATATGATTTTTTTCAATATGGAAATGTGTATATGCAGTGTTGTGTGAAGTGGGAAGTGTACCAATAGATATAGTTGACAGGAAGTATGTTATATATTGTATTGTTGTGGGCTGGGCATGTTTCAGACCATCCCGCTGGTACTGGAGGGAAGAGATGTGGTGGCAATGGCTCGTACTGGTAGTGGTAAGACTGCCTGCTTTCTGCTGCCGCTATTGGAGCGTTTGAGGGCACACAGGGCTCAATCTGGTGCCCGTGCACTCATCATGTCCCCCACCAGGGAGCTGGCACTGCAGGTGTGTAGTATATGTACTTGTAGCACAGTGCTCTCACCATGCAGTATGCTTGCTGTACACTCTGTAATATTTGACTAGTTATGACGTGGCTCAAGACAATAGCCTAGTGCTGCACTCTAAAATACAATAGTTTGCAAGACTGCATGTCCAAGAACTGACTACACCTGTCAGGGCTAGACTGCCATAGCACCGTGTTTTGTGATGATAACTGACACATTACTGCAAAACATAAGTGCAGACTTTTAAAACCCAAATCAATTAGGTGTACAAGGTTTCAGAGTAAGCATTCTTGAAAGGCGCGATTAATTTATATTTTCAACTAGATTGCATTGTTCCATTGTATTTAAACATTAACATTGATACATGCTTTTGTTTACACAGGCCTGTATAATACATCTATATTCTCTTGATCGGAGACCTGCTTTTTCCTATGTTTACTTTTTAAATTATTATTATTAATGAAAATAATTTCTTCATGTTAATGTCTATGTATTACAGGTTTCTGTTCATTGACTCTTTAATCAATGCATTCCCCTTTCTCACTGTGTTCTTATCAGAAATCCCAAAATAATAGAAATTTGTTGAATTTTGTTACCAGCTCAAGTATTTAAATCAGAGTGCTATCAGTCTGACCTTTTTTCCATTTTGTTTGAGTAAAACTCGGCACTTGAAAATGAATATCTGCATTTGTTCACATTGTACTTGTAGAACACTCCCAGATAAAATTTTGATGAATTTAGCTTGTCAGAATGTAGACATGATACCTACCATTATCTGTGGCAAAAGTCTGTAAAATATTTGTGATATACGAATGTTTTATGCTTGATTTTTATTGTATTTGCCCATTATTCTAAATTAATCTCATACATTAACCAGAGAGTTTTATTTTCATAACATATAGGCTGGTGAGATGCACTATTGCACTTTGCTCCACATTACAGCCTTTATTGAAAACTTCAAACACAAAACTGCCACTGACATCTTACACAGTAGGCAGTTACCACCAACGCCTTACACAATAGGCAATTAATAAATCAAACCTCTTGGAGTTAGGTAGGTCACCTCAGTCACGTGAGCAGGTTTGCTTGAATACCAGGTTGTGTCATGCTTACAAACTATTGTCATTACTGACTAGGCACTTGAAAACTCTACCTTCTTTGTGCTGGATTACATTGTTTAATATAGGCTATAAAACAAAAAAAAAAATTTTTTTGTTGTTGAACGTAATCCAATGGGTGAAAATAGTAAAATGTTATCATTTTAAAGATACCAATAACTTAAGTTTGTCAGTGGTATTCATTTACAGTCATTTTTAGCAAAGGTAAACAGTATTGATTTCACAGTGTAAAGTGTTGTCAACAAACAATGCTTCATGGCAAAGCTAACTCACTCTATCTCTCGGTGGCGTTTCAACTGCAGCTTGAGTGTAGCCAATCAGTGGCAGACGACAGTAATTTTTTGTTGCACTGCTTTGTGTTGACATTTACTAATTTAAATAATGCAGTCAGCAGATACATATACAAGTTTTTAAATAAAAGTTTTAAAATCTATAAAATGTAAATAAATCAATTTTGTTATTTTTCATAAGAGGTTTTTTCTTGATGAGAAATGCCGGGAGTGATCTGGATTATGATACTCTAAACATTGTCTTTAATTATGTCAGCACATATATTGTATTTCCTGATTTTTTTTTTTTTTATTTAATTTTTCTTCTTGAAATTGGGCCTCAGCCCTGTGGCAAGGATTTGCTTAACCTACCTCTTCTCAATTTTCCGACCTCATCAACGTTTTCCTAAACTCCCTTGCTCCCGTCACCTCAACCACCTCCCTCGCCAATTCATTCCAATCCTTCACCGTTCTCACCATCATAGTGTTTTTTACTCTGTCCTCTTCCCCACCCTCTGTATCTTCCACTCATGATCACCCCTTCCCCTGAATATACCTCTCTGTATTTTGTCACCCAGTTGTGAACACCCACCCACCCCCCTCACCACCTTAAACATCCTTACCAGCCGCTCCACTCTCCTCCTCTCCTGCAGTGTGCCCCACCCCAGTCCTCTCACCATTACTGATGGTCTGAAATCCTCCTCTCTCCCCCCTGTGTCCTCCACTTATTTGTGACCCACCTAGCAGCCCTTCTCTGCACCTTTTCCACCTCTACCACTTCCCTTCCCACGTACGGGTCCCAGACCACCACCACCACATACTCCAAAATGGGCCTCACCATTGTTTTGTTTCCCTTTTCTTTCACTTTCTTGTCTGTGCCCCTTAACACCCTTCCCAGCAGGGCCAGTGCTCTTCTACCTTTACTTGTAACACACTTCACTTGCTCGCCCCACCTTAAGTCATCCTGAAGAATAACTCCCAAATATTTATATCTGTTCGCCTCTCCAATCTCCTGTTCTCCCCATCTATATGTCTCTCTGACTACCTCTCTTTTCTGTGTAAATCTAAAAATTTTAGTTTTATTGACATTAATTTTCATCTCATTTTCCTTCGTCCACTGTTCCAATTTGTTTATGTCCTCCTGCAGGCCCCCACCCTCTCCAATCACCTTGTACAATACACAGTCGTCTGCAAAAAGAGGAACCCTACAATTCATGTTTATCCCCAAATCCCCCATCATAATTAAAAAAAAAAAAGGGGGGGTCCTAGAACACTACCCTGTGGAACCCCTGATGTTAGCCTTCCTTCCTCTGAGAGTGTGTGCCCTACTCTTACTCTCTGGGTTCTTCCTCTCAGATACTCTCCCACCCAGTTTGCCACCATCTTATCCTCCAACAACTCATTCAGTTTTGTCATTAATTTTACGTGTGGTTTCTATACATAATATTAGTGTTTTCTAATTTCTAATTTACATTAATATTTTTGGTTTATTCCTTGAATTTTTTTCTGGATATCCTGTTTTTCCTAAGTAGGTACTTCCCTATTGTAATGCTACCTCATTAACATCCTTTTGTGAGTAATAATTTTGAGCTGTGAATTTACGCGATAAATTGCATTGTTTGCTCTAACCCTTCATCTTCCATGGCATGAGACTGCAAACTTTTACTCTTTTGTTAAATCTATTTTAATTTCTGTACTCCAACACATTTTCAGCATAATTGATTATTTCCTACTCTTCGAACCGATCCACCTCTGATACTGTGCTCAGGTTCAGGTGAAATATTTTTGACAACAGATGCAACCATTGTAATGTACTTAAACATTTCTAAGGTAGAAATCCTTTACTATACCTATAAATTGTGTATAAGTGTTATACATTGGGTAGCAAAACATAAAATACTACTGAATATGTTACCGGTACTGAAAGTTTAATTTATGTATACTTATTAGTATTTGTTTTCGTAGCACAATATGTGGATTAAGCTATTTATTTTATATTTATAAGGTTCTCCAAATTAACATTTTCCAAATACGGCATCATGTAGGCTGCATTGTCAAAGTTCACGCAATGCAGCCAGATAGCAGGATAAGTGTTCCAGTTAATTACAAGCGACCATTGTTTTTGTGTTTATGGTTGGTGAGAAAGCAAACATGATAAAAATTTTCTCAGCAATGAATTGAATTTAATAATACAGCACGTATAAGACGCATTGTCAGCACAATATAATCAATGTCTCTGAGTTCTTCAAGATAATATACATAGAAGAGTGAAATGGAATAAATGTCAAGTAGTCAAAAAGACGGCAGGAAATTTATGGAAATAGCGGAATACAGTCTTATGGTGTTATGGTATAACAGGGTGTCACTGAATTTAAAAAAGGTTTCTGAAGTCATGAAAAAGTCATGGAATTTTACAAATGGTCACAGATTTTGTGTAGGAACAAGCAGTTTATTTTCGCATGTTTAAATTGTGCTCATTTATCTGTAGCTTCGAAAAACGAGCATATACTTAGTTAGGAATTCTCAGCAAGTTCAACCTTTGTGCTGTACTGTGTTCGGTACGTGTGTGCACCTTTTAAGGATGGCACACTGAGATATTGTATGTGTGCTGCAAGAGCTGAGTTAATGCAAAAACGGCACTGTCAACAAGTCCAGACTTAGTCACTAATGCCGTTATTACCCGTTGCCCAGTTGTTTACTTTCAAGATGCTTGTCCTGCTGATGTGTAGTGCTGATCACGCATCCCCCTATTTTTTTGTTGTGCCTTCACGTCGCGTGGCAGTGACACAGTCTTTCATACACCTCACCACGGCGCAATACTTACGTATGTCAATCACCTACATCACGGATAAATTCCATGAAACCTATGACACAACGTTGGCGCTAGAAATCCTACATCCTGGAGGATACGCGTGAAAGTGAGCTGATAATGGCTAGGAGAAATAGAGGGTTATAAGTTGGATGTCTGCTGGTAGTTTTTTCGCTATGGTTGTGAATATATTATTGACAGTTTCCGGGATAGACATTGGAAGTTGTTTTCCACACTGAGAAAATATAATGTGTGTTGGAGAAGGGGCAGTCATCTGCTGGCCATGAAACAATCATGTAGGCAACTCAAGCTCTCATGCAAGGGGGGGAGAGGTATTTCATCTGCCGGTGGTAAAACAAACATGCAACTCTAGCTGTCACAACCTAATCTACTAGCAGCAAGTGTTTTGTCTTGTAAAGAAATTAGGCGAGTCAAACTGTGTAATGTAGTAGTGCTCACATGCCAAACGTTGCTCTCCAACGCACACTGTCATATTTTTAAACAGTTTCAACTTTTTTTAAAATTATTTTTGCGATTTTTGATGGTTCCCGAGAGTATATTCGTAAAATCACTGCCTTATTGTTTAAGAGAGTAGCACACAATATCAAGATGTTAGAGTTAAAAAAAGAGAAACTGCCAGAAGAAAAAACGGAAGAACTGCTTAAAACTGAGAGGGATCTAATAAAAAACTATGATAAAACTATATAATCATTGTTTCTATAGTTCTTGTAGATAGTTCAATTTTGCAACTATGATGACATTATAAGTGGTTGTTACGGAGAAATACATAGGTTACGAGAACTTTTTTTTGTCCCCATAGGTCACCGAAAAAGTCACTGAATTTTGTTGGATGGGTTGGATAGACACCCTTTATGATTATTGTATTGTCTTGTGAAATTCAGTGTTTTGGCTGCCAGCTGTTCTGGAATTTTTAAGAAATAAAAGAGAACCCTGTGTAATTTTGTGTATTAATTAAAAACAAAGGGTTCTTATGTGTATCTTTTCAGATAAACCTTTTCTGTCTGTTGCTGTAATCCCCTTTTAAAGCAAGTTCAATTTTAATCAAATACGTAATATTGTCCATGTAGGTTACAGACTAAAGGTATTAATGTCGGCATGCGTCAGTAGCCGTGCAGTCGTTTGCCCTCAAGTCTTTAGCCCTAAAATTTCCTTTGCTATGAAAACCGACATTAGCCCTAAAGTCAGTAGTCACTTGTCCTAATTTACACCATAAATTTTTTGATGTTCATGTATGATTTGCAAAGAAAGCAAGAAGTTTCAATAATTCTCATAGATGTCTCTACTGTTCAGAATTAGAGTTAAGTGCAGAACCAAAAACATTTCCTTTCACAATTTTTTTTGTGATAATTAAGTATAAGTTAAAGAAAAACTTGTGCAGTTTAAATTCAGTTGCAACTGCATTGAAATATTATCCTTAGGCAGTAAAAGTTTTATATTATATTGTAGCTTTTCAAATATTCCATTTCAAATACACATCTGTCTTGTAGAAATTAAATTGATTAAATAAATTTTTCCGTTGCTAATTTGAAAACTTAAGTAACTATCATATATTATTATGTATAAATGTGGTAAAGAACTTTAGCTAATAGCCATAAATTGTGGTATGCTACAAGAAAAAACCCATCCATTGTAAGTTATATTTTAAATAAAAATAGACCGTCTTGCTAGACTGTAAGGTAATAATGGGAAAGCAAATCCAAAATTGAAGATAAAATCAGACTATTGAATTCAGTTCTAAAAGAAAGCCATTTTAATTTTCTCATTTGTACTGTAAAATATAAATATACATTTGTGTTAACTTTTAAAGACTGAAATTTCAAATTCTGTTTCAAAATGTGTTCGCTTATCTCATAATTTTCTGTTGTCCGCTATGCAGGTAGGTGGAACATTGACTTTATCAACACGTTATTGTATATTTAAACTAACATTTATATATTTATATTAATGTTCTATACCAAAAAATTGATTCTGGGATATTTTTATAACTTTTACAAGCGTTTGATATATTTATAAATTATCAATATTGTTAGCGTAATATTCTGTAATAATACTGTTACAAGTTTTCAAAATTTCTTGTGGACAATTCTCTGAGCTTTTGGGATAGAGGTCTTGTAATTAGAAATAAAAGAGTTTAATTAAGTTATTGATTAACTAGCTCACGAAGCTTACAAAAATACATAAAACAGCAATCAACCACAACTTTTACAGCACCCCTATTACCTATGTACACAATTACTACTGCAACACAGAATCATTAATTATCTCTGACAATTAAAGAACAACAGTGTTTATTATTAATTAATCAAAGACTATCAATTAACAATAAAAATTCAGTCCTATATCCAATCAGCAGTCTCTCAAATAGTGACAGTATCCAACCTTAACAGTCCGAAGTGGTGATGGCTCACCACGTACTGCGCAGCACCCCGAGTGCACCTCTGTCTTCACTCTTGAGGTTTTATGTTCGACTCCCGTCACGCAACTCCTTTTTGTCTGCTGACCCATAGCAGCAGTCCTCTTGTTTCGCCCAATACTACTCCAAAGGTATGTGCCTAAAGCTTCACAGTAGACTCTGGCGTCACTAAGATGTCTTTACCAGTCTCTCTCCACAAGCTTAGCACCTCCTTTTAGCAGGACCAATAGCGAGTTCTCTTAAGTTGCCTGTGACTGCTCTTGCCGATACGACACCTCCAATGTTGTTCTCGACAGCTCACTACCTCCCTGTGGCACGCCGACACCTTATTCTCTGCTGCCGCCGATACAATGTTTGTCCCTTCTGCAGCCCTTTGATGTTACTCAGTTTCAACGCCGACCACCGCCGCCGTGTTGCCGCTCCCAAGGCACACTCCTTGTCAGCTCCGCTGCGCCGACACAGCACCCCAAGTGCTGTCTGACCCTTCTGCATCTCGCTGATGTTACCCGGCCTCGACGTCTGCCATCGTCGTCATGCCACCGCCCCTTAAGGCACTGCTTCTCGTTGTCTTCGCCGCCAACAGAACATCCCAAGTGTTTGTCTTCTCCATGGCGTCACTTCTCACTACGTCCGTTGTTGACCCAGTAGCGCCGACGCCGACCCACACCACAATCGGGTCTCACTTTACACTCCCAGATGTTTCCAAAAGACTTCACAAGTCTCAATTTCGCAGTACAGAAGCTTTTATATGGCTCATTTAGTGACGTCAATTGGCGATACAACATGATGACCAGATGTCTAAAAATATATATTACCTCACTCATACCTGCCAAAAGTCACGTATGCAAAGGTATTGTTGCGTGCCATGTTCCTGGAGGCCAGTGGTCGGCGGCTGTTTCGTAACACCTTGAGGGCTGGCCGATGACTCAAAGCCCGGGTGGCTCATAGTGGGAAAACCGCCGAAACTACGTCATAGATACCTGTCCCAACTGCGTCTTAACCCTTCGAGGGCGGCCGACGTGACTGCAAGCACATCCGAAACATGATGAA
>PNEQ01020119.1:8825-41005 GCA_003012365.1 Medauroidea extradentata
TTCTAAGTTGTGTGTTTCTGTCATGTGTTTGTTCTCTCATCAGTGGTTCGGGTGTATATTGGTTCTAACATGTAAGATTCTGTTGTAAAACGTTTCTAACATACATTGTTCTTTAATATGTGGTTCTAAGTTGTGTGTTTCTGTCATACGTCTGTTCTAACATCTCTGATTCTGTTGTTTAGTAGTTCTAAGATGTGAAATTCTGTTGTTTGACGTTTCTAACGTACATTGTTCTAAGATACGTGGTTCTAAGTTGTGTGTTTCTGTTGTACGTTTTTTCTAACATGTGTGTTTCTGCTGCGTATTGGTTCTAACATGTGAATTTCTGTTGTAAAACGTTTCTAACATACATGGTTCTGTAATATGTGGTTCTAAGTTGCATGTTTCTGTCATACATTTGTTCTAACATCTCTTACTCTGTTGTTTAATAGTTCTAAGATGTGAATTTCTATTGTGCGATGTTTCTAACGTACATTGTTCTAAGATATGTCGTTCTAAGTTGTGTGTTTCTGTCGTACGTTTGTTCTAACATATGTGATTCTGCTGTTTATTGGTTCTAATATTTGAATTTCTCTTGTACAACGTTTCTAATGCATGTGGTTCTAAAATATGTGGTTCTAAGTTGTGTGTTTCTATCGTATGTATGTTCTAGCATATGTGTTTCTGCTGTATATCGGTTCTAACATGCAAATTTATGCTGTACGACATTTCTAACGTTCGTGGTTCTGCATTATGTGGTTCTAAGTTTTGTGTTTCTGTCATACGTTTGTTCTGCCCTCTGTGTTTCGGCTGTATGTTGGTTCTAAGTTGTGTGTTGCTATCATACATTTGTTCTAACATCTCTGATTCTGTTGTTTAATAGTTCTAAGGTGTGAATTTCTGTTGTGCGACGTTTCTAACGTACATTGTTCTAAGATACGTGGTTCTAAGATACGTGGTTCTAAGTTGTGTGTTTCTGTCGTACGTTTGTTCTAACATGTGTGTTTCTGCTGTGTATTGGTTCTAACATGTGAAATTCTGTTGTACAACGTTTCTAAAGTATGTGGTTCTAAAATATGTGGTTCTAAGTTGTGTGTTTCTGTCATATATTTGTTCTAACATATTTGATTCTACTGTAAGGGTGTTCTAACATCTGTGTTTCTTACATAAGACATTTCTGTCATCTGTGTTTCTAACAAATGTTTGTTCTATATTATGTGTTTCTACCGTGTGATTGTTCTAACATGTGAAATTTCTAATTTATGTGGTTTTGGTTGTGTATTCTATTATATGGTAGTTCTAAGTTGTGCGTTTCTAACGTATGTGTGGTTCCCATAAAGCAGCATCAGGAAAATATTATAGTATAAGGTTGTGCCTGCCATCTGCTGCATTTGGCTGCAGAGAAGGGATCCAAAGGTCTTCACATAAATGTTGATAAGATTTTAGTGTGTGTCTATATATATATATATATATATATATATTACTATTTAGACAAGAGCAGCAAGTGAAAAGAAAGACTGAAAGAGTTCCAAAAACTGTATGACACAGATGTTAAAAAGGTCCTAAAACATGTATGTACACGCTGGCTTCCTCTGGGGGTTTGCTTGAAATGACTTATGGATTTCTGGATGCCTTTGGTAAAATTCTACAAGTAGGAAGTAAATACACTTGCTCAACCATCCAGTTCTGGTTCTCTAAGCATGTACAAGATTCCAAAAAAGTCAGAGAAACAAACTAAAAAGTTTCGTAGCATCCTCTAGCTGTCAGCCCATTACCAGCAGCCAGGTAGATGTCAACTCTGGTAAAATCATGAAGCCCACCAATTCCACTTCAAAACGGCCTACCACACATTAAGATCCACCTTCTAAGAAAGCGAAAACTTCTTGTGGTTGTAAAACTAAAGAATATTCTAATGTGCTTTCACTGCAGGAAAGGGTCATTTGTTTCTTTCAGATGATGTAAACAAAGCTCTGTGCCATTTCCTGTTGCATGTCATACCAATATTTGATAAAGTAAATGTTGCACTAGAATCAAATGAGCCTCTGATCCACAAATTAAGAAGTATGCTGTCCCAACTTTTGAAAGATTTGCTTATCAAGATTGTGAAGCCAACAGTCTTCAAATCAACTGCTGTTTGAGATGTTAAATACAACATTTTAGTGAATCAGAAATATGGTCATGAAATTGTTATAGGCAGCAGTGCCTCAGAGATTGTTAAATTATTGAAATCTTCACAAAAAGTGTTGTTCTTCAGTTCTGTAAAAAAGTTTTTTCAGTTGTCATGTGACTACATTATTTTAAAATTTCCTTTGGAGAATGAAATTTTGATTCATGCAGAAGTTGCAGACTTGAAAAATATTAAGTCTGCTTCCTTTTCACGTGTCATGTAATTTGTTGACAAGTTTCCTTGTATGTTGCTTGTGAAAAAATGAGAAACAGTGGAAGAAGCAAAGGATGTACTTCAGGAACAGTTTTGTGCTCTGTAGGTTGAAATAGATTTTCCAACTATATCTTCTGATAGGATGGATGTACAGTGGTCCACAATCAGCAGAATTGAAGGACTTTGTGGTTGTCCAAAATCTGAAAGACTCGCTTTCACCATGCTTTTGATCCTTGTTATACCTCATAGCAATGCTGAGTGCGAAAGAGTGTTTAGTGGTGTAGAAAATACCAGAACCACCTTTAGGGCATCAGTGTCTGATCGTGTTTTAAATAATATATTATTGGCTAAATAACAGGCTGCCCAAATGAAGTGCTATGAGCAAATCTTTAGTGTTGATTTTTTAAAGGCAGCTTGTACAGAAAAATTGCTGTTAAGTCTTTTGTCAAACTCAATAAATGGTGAGTACTATTTTTGTCAATTGTACCAATTTATACACACTAAAATGATATGAAGTTGCAGGTCTACAGCAAAAAGATTACATTTGATATTATGGCTGTCACCTATCATTGGCTGCTGAAAAAACACAACTATTTTACTTTTTAAAAGTTCTTGGTAGAAATAGGCAAAGCAGAGGATTTTGCTTGTAAGTAGCCTGTAACTTACAGAACATATGTGACTTTATAAAAATTGCAGAATAGAATTTACGCTAAAATTAAACTTTTCAGGGCATTGTAGAAATTTTTGTTTTGAAAGGTTAGCAGGTATGCATTTAACCTTAAAGGAACATGTAGCAAAATCAATTTGAGAAAATACAGTTAATCAGAATCCAACAATAAATATATATCGCAGAAGTGCTTTTCACCCAGCACAAAATGAACATGCTGACACACGTTTGCGATGCGAACCTATCATCAGGGTTATTACAGTCTTGGAAAGGCATACAGTGCAGTACATGCTGCAGAGCGGAATGTCTCCCGCAACGTTTCTCAAGTCGAATCTGCCTGACCACTTTCAAAGTGACGTCTTGTACCAAAGATCTCGCGCTGTACGTTGCGCAATTAGTGAATGATGATGTGTCTGTCACTTTGCTAACTTATTTTTATTTATTCTGTTAACGCATGTAATTCATGGTAATTTCAGTACCTTGAATTTGGAATAAAATGCTCTAATGTGTGCTATTACTGAGAGCTTGGCATCAGCAATATTTCTTTACATGAAAACTTGTAAGAGACAGATTTTTTTTTAATCAAATGTCTCTCTTTAAAACGTACCTTTTTATATTTGCTGTTTTAACTTATGGTAGTAGGAAGTAATTAGTTTATGTAACTTCTTTTATAATTCATCTCGTGCATAACCACCTCTCAAGTTTACGGTACATGCACTCAAGACCAAGCGGATATAAGTGAACTTATAAAATGAATTGATAGATTCTCTTAACAGGCAGAAGCAGCTGGTAATTTAACTATGGTATTGAACTGCAACATCCTTTGAAAAACAGCAAAAGAAAAATCTGCAACACTTTCTGAAGTAAATTGAAAGTTATGAGAGAAGTTAAATTAGTACAAAAATCACTACAGTAATAGTTGATCATTTAAAGTCCTCTGTTTGCGTCTGTATTTGTTATTTATTATGGGAGAGGGGGGTGCGAATGTGAAGTAATTTTTCCGATAGGGATTAAATAAATGCTTTCCTGGAAATATGTTATGTAAATGCAATGTCTCTGATGTTGATGTGTACCAATATTGGCATATTGAAAATTATAACTATTTTACCATCCAGAAGATAATTTTCAATGTCACATGAGAGACTTCATAATACAGTATTTACAGGTCTGTTATTTGCACTTAAAATTATTCAAACATTGTGAACACCTTTGTAAACACTGTGAATGGAGAGTTGGGAAAATTCTGTACCTGACTTTTTAATGACCATCCCGGTTTATTATTGACAGGCCGTTCTAAATTCCGGGGCATTGATGAATGTGAGTGCAAAGAATGTTTACAGTAGTTATCTGCCCACCTGTAAACTTAATTTCCTACTGCAGTGCTCTTACATTTTAGTGTGTGTACGCTAGACACATCTTAAAGATTACTTTTTAAGAGCACGTACAGTTAAACATGTTTGTGCATCAAAATAAGTTTGGCAAAGTGTTACTTCCTTTGTTGCCGTTTAAACAGTACATGAATGTAATAGCAACAATTATATTTTTGTGATTCACTGTAGTTAATTTATTGTTTTCATGTAACTTTTTATTTAACATGAAGGAATTTTATTGAATACGGAAGTATTTATTTTAAAATAAACTGAAAATTTCTGGTTTATCATTGGTGAACTTCATCACTTCTAAAGAGGGGAAATAAACCAAAATAGAAAAGTTGCAAATAGAACCTTAAACATTGAAATAAAAATTTGATGTATCAAATTAGATTTATTGTGGTCCTTGAATAATTAGTAGCCAGTCCTTGGAATCTGCTTGAAAGTCCTTGAAGTTTAGTTGTATGTTGCTGTAAGAACCCTGTATCATGTGCATACTTACAAATCACACAAAATTAAATGACAAATTGAAAGGCAACCGAAAGTGAATTTTCCATAGGTGGGGCCAAAACAATTTAGATATTTAAACTAACAAGACTACTACCACAAAGGCAGCGGCCTCTGCACTTCAGGGGGGTAATTAGTCCCCAAATATGGTAGTGTGGAGCACGCATATTCATATTCGACTATCAGACGATCTGCCTCCGGACAGATAATCAAGAGAAGTAGGCCCAGCACACACTACAATGACTCACTTGGCCAGAGCTCACCACTGCGCATGCGCCAGGAGGAAGGGGTAGGGTAGAGGGGGAACAAGGGTGCCTAAACAGATATCAAAAAGTAAAGAGAATGCCACTCAAGCTGACAAGTGTAACATAAAGTCACAGAAATTTAAGCAGGTACATTAACTCGCCACCACCGGTGCACTTTGAAATGCAGTTGTTGAGATGAATTGCTGTAGGACGGTACTGCATGTCAGAGCACCTTGAACATCTGCGTCAGTAAATTTTTCATATATTACACCGGAGATAGTTCAGCCATATAGCATAACGAGGTAAGGTTGATCATCAATTGCAAAACCCTCTAATTTTATGCATGTATTAATTCAGCATAAAATAGTCTATCTTAATGTGGAAAATTTCTGTGCTCCAATTTTGTGATGGAAGCTTAGGATGCAGACACAGCCGGCTAAAGTAGTCACGGTAAAATAATGTGAGACAATAGTTTCAATACATATATGAAATTTGGTTGTTTCTTCTTAAATTTTAAAGTTTAATATTCCTAGTTTCCATAGTCAGGTTTCTAGGACTTACCATTAGGCCAAATGATTTGTAGAATATTCTTTTCTGTTCAAGAAACTTCTTTTTTGGAATACTAGAGTACTATAGTATTCTATCATCCATTTGTTTTGACCCTGTGTATTGGACACACAATGTTAGTACAAAAAAATCTGTGCAAATCTCAGTCATGAATTTTTTTTTCTCAGAAAATTGTAATTTTCTTAGCAGCAATTTTTGCAGTTTCATAATTCACTCTTCACTCAAAGCATTTGCCAACTCATTTTAATGTAATGATTTTGTTTTATTTTTCTTAGTATGTATTTTGTGCCATGCAGTTTGTATCTAGCAGGCTCTGATATAAATGACATTACAGGAAAGTGGTGTGAATTCCATTAGCCACGACCTTCTCGTATTTTAGACCCTGTCTTACTCCATATGTTTGTCCATAATGTGTTCCAAAAATGTTCAATGTTTTATTCATAATGTGTGGTATTGCTTGTACCCAATAATTATTTTATTAAGATGTAGCAAATTCAATTATTACAGTTATATGGAGTCATGTAAAATAGCAGGGTTTTTTGTTTAATGTTTTAGCTTAGCAAGTAGTTTAATAAAAAATTGTGTTTTTTTATTTGTTACTAAAAAAAGTTTTGT
Source organism: Medauroidea extradentata (assembly GCA_003012365.1). NCBI lineage: Eukaryota > Metazoa > Arthropoda > Insecta > Phasmatodea > Phasmatidae > Medauroidea > Medauroidea extradentata. Next base: position 15,156 of record PNEQ01020119.1, read on the forward strand.
ATGTGTATGCACGTGCATGTGCCCATGATTCTGTGTCTGTGTACACCATAAAAGAAAGTACTCTTCACACCAGTGTTGCCATTTGCTACAACTTTATGCTGGTTATGTGAAGAGCTTCTCCACCTTATAACAATCCAGAAATTTGTTTCATTCTGATCAAAGAGGTATATCACTCTTACCTAAAGTGTACAGTCAGCCTTGTGATACGAAAATCACAGTGACTTGTAACCAAGAAAATGTAGAGAGAAAGAAAACTGAATTTATGATAACTGCACAATTTTGACAGGAAAAAAATTTAATCTGTAGGCAATATTTCTGTCGTCATACTTGTAGTAGGCAAATTGTTACTTTGCTATGGATATTTTGTGAAATTTAATGTGATTTACGCTACACAGTTTATTATGCTTACATTCTCAGTAGAATTATTTGTTCAGTTTTTATATTTTAATAATGTTAAAATGTTGTTACCTGATGGTGGTTAAATAGTTACCGGACCACAATGATTCTATACTTACATGCAATTTTTGCATCTTTTAGAATTTTTTTCGTCTTCATTGAAATAATAGCATCGTTTTTTAAAGAAGAAGATAAGATTTTGTTAACTTTTGAAATTAGCGTCAACAGAAGTGGTGTTTAGTTTTGTGGTATTATACAGAAGTCTTTGGTATTTAATGTTGCTGTGTTATCTGTACTTGTAATAAATATCTATATTAAAAGAGTTAAAGTTTGTCACTTGAGTATAAAGAATGTATTATGCCATAAGTTTTTAAATATTGTGATATTGGAATGTGATATCGTTATATGCCAATGGTAATTGATCTGCAGTATAATTTACTCTGTTCAACTCTATAGAAAAATATTAATTTTTATGTTCTCTATAACTAATAGTTTTGGTTCCTGTGCAGTGCTGAATCAGATTAAACCAAACTCATAGTCTGATTTTAATTTGTCTTCAAGCTAGAGTTAAATAAGTGACTTAACATTAATCTACGAGACAAAGAAGCAAGTAAGAAATTTTTACCATTTTGACATTGTTAGGGTAGCCTAGGTGCACAGACTCACTAAAACCATAAGAACAAAAATAACAGCACAATTGTTTGTGTCTCCTGATTTCATCTTCCCAATCAGTTCATGCAGCGCACCTCTAGTGTGGGTAACATGTTTATCTCCATCAGACTAAGCCATTTATTCTTCCTTTGTGCTGGATAAGCATAATTTCTGCTGCTTTCTAGCTTTCCAGACAACAGCTTATGTCTCATTACTAGAATACAAAGCCTGTGTATGATTGTCTGTCTTTCTTTTCATTTGTAGAACGTGCATCCATGTAACTGACGACGTCACTATCTGATTTTCTGTGCAAGAGGCTGGTAGTATCCTAACCATTAAATTCCTTAGCACATGAGATTTTACCTCGTAATCAATTCCTTAATATCAAGTGTCACTGCCATCACCTCCCCTCTAGACCTTGAATACCCATTGGCATGTAAACACGTTACAGTACTCAGGAGCATCAGTAAGGACGAATGCATCATTTTATAGCAGTGAATCTTCATTTATTTTCATTGCAGGTTGCTACTTGTGTTTATCTCTACTCGAAAGTGTATCTGTCACTGACTTTGGCTCATCATTGCTGCACACAGTTTGGTATGTTGCCATGTCAGTGAATTTATTTGGATGCTTTGTTCTTCTTGGGAACCTTCTTTCTACACTTTGTAACTTATTGTTGATTAGAGCATTACTTTATCTGTTAACTGGTGCATCCAATTGGTTGCCTTTGATATAAAACTCATTGTTCCTGAGCAGAGGTGGTTATGTAAAGCTAAAAAATGTTGGTGACAGTATTGTCCTCCTTGTATTCTAATTTTCGCCTCACATTTTCATTGGGAACATATTACAGTGAACCTCCTACTTCGATTGTCATCTACAATGGTTTTCCATTGTCGTTGCTACTGTTTCTTCTTAGTTTAACACAGTATTGCTGTATGTTTTGTTTTTATTTTATGTGCTTGAGAACAATGAGCTTGTACCCTCTTATATATTCACAGTATCCCTTGAAGATCATATGTTTACTACCTCCATCCCATGTCTTTCGCTACTATTTGGGTATATATGTGCATAAAGGCAGTGCATCCAAACACATTCGAGCCACTCAGGTTCACTTTTCATCTCGATCATAATTTTCTGGTGTCATGTTCTTTAAGGTTTTTACTGGCAGTCTGATTTTTAGATAAATTGCAACCATCGTGGCTTCAGCAGAGTATTTTTATCTGGTCTAGCATCTTGGTGTATCTACTGAATGAGCTTTTTCAACTACAGACCCTTTTATCTCTTTGCCAGCCCATTCCTCTTTGGTATGTACTCAGCTTTTAATTGATGCTTTACTCCATCTGTTATAAGTTATATTTTCATGTGATTCATATATTTAACTCCATTTTCAGACAAAATCTTTTGATTTTCATTTCAGTTTTGTTATAACCCTGGCGTTGAATACCCTGAACTTAACTAACATTTTGTCTTTTGGCTTAATGAGTTGAAAGTTTTCTGTGTGTCGTTGTTGACAAATATCACCATTCATGTACGTTTCTTCCATTCGTCTACACAAATCAGTGTAAATAAATTCTAATGTATGTGCTACCTGTTTTGGATTCTTCTGTGTTAAAAAAATTTTTTGAGTCCTTTCATTTGAATTAAGGGATTCAGGGCTTCTCATCTTCACTCGTATAGTATTAAGTAGGTGATTCGGAATAAAGTGAACACTTAAAAAAGCCCTGATTAATTTATATTTTCTACCAGTTTATATCTTTCCGCAGAATGTAAACCTATATATTGCTATATGCTTTTATTTACATAGGGCCGTGCAGTGTTTACAACAACATTAAACGGCTTTGGTAAATTTTAGCTACAATATCTACTCATGAAATGCACGGGGGCTGAATATAAAATATAATAAGACGTAATCTTAGTTATAAATACCTGAGTTAACGTCTTATAGCACTGGCTTTTGTCCATCGACTAATTTATACAACACGCACTATTGCCGTTATGAATCTCGTAAATGCAGGCATATTTTAAATGAATTTGTGACTTAAAACTGCCACTAAAAGCAGACATGACACATGCAATTCAAGAATTCAAGTTTCGTTCAGTTCTACTGCCATGAACAACAATGACGTGCTTAACAAACAATAAATAACACATTTTCATAATATGTGAAATAAAGAGTATGATGTTTCTAGGCTGGCATAATTTACAGAATACCGATGGTTTAAATCATTTGGCAATGATATTAATAGTAATTTCCAATACTTTTGAATGTGTATACACGTTCACAGTGGACAAACTCACACAAATTATGCAACTTGGTGGAGCAGTGAAAAAATGACGAGAACCTTACTCTGATGCCATCTGTCGGTGGAATTTCGAACTGCCTGAAGCGCGGAGCAAGCTGTAACGACCAAGATGACCTGAGGTCGGCGATAGCATCACATTCTTCTGGTGCCAATTGAGTCTAATCATATCGTAAGTAGGCATGTCAGTAAGATAATAAATAAAGATTTTGAAGTATATTAAATACAAAGAGGTCGATTTCATCTGACGTTCTTTCGCTAATGTTGTATTCAAATAGAAAAATACACAGAACTACATGCAATGACTCGCTACCAACCATACAATCAGTTAGTAACTCTTGCTAATGGTGACTTACATGCTATAAGGGCTAGTGATTTTTTTCAAAGGTTAAATCTTTAGTGCTCACTTTATCCTGAATGAGCTATACCTAATGGCATGCCATTAGGCAGTAACTTCATGTTATTTCACCTCAAGTGTCCCAGTTTTTACACCACAATATCTGTGAGTTATATGAGCATCATTCGTCACTGCAAGGTTAGTTTTAATTGGTAATGCATTCCGTTTATAGCTGGGTCCACATCAAGGTCAGTCTTACCTTCACTTCACTTTTATTGCAGCAATAAATGTATGGACTGTGAGGAAGAATGTATTGGTCTGGATTTGTTGCATGAAGAGTCAGCAGAGCAATTTGTCGTGAAAAACATTGTGATTGTACCAACAAGTTGCTCCCTGTGGAATGTGTGAATTACATCTTGAAAAGTGTTGTAGAGTTGCTGGGTCCAAAAATTTGACGATTTGCATGAATCACAGCAGGTCAAAGACTGGAAGAGCTGCTCTACCAAGTCGGTGAGTCTCCAAGTTGATCTGCAAGTTTGTAGTCATATCCACTCAGGGGGCACATAGCGTGCACTCCTGCCAGTTACTAGAGACAACAAGGGGATGTAGGAATACCACGTTGATCAAACACAAATGCCTGGTCACCGACAATCAAAGACATAGATCATTAAGGTGAAGGACAGCAAACAGATGTTCCATTCGCATCAGAATTACCCAACAAGACATCTGGAGCCATTGACAAACAAGGCATTAATAGATCTGTCTACTTCAAATTGGGCATCGGGATCCATCCCAAATTTTGAAATGGCTCGCATCAACTGTAACACATGCAGCACGTTGGCACTTCAACTTCTGGCAGGAAGTTAACTTCTAAGAGGCACGAAGAGGACTTGATATTTGGCATGAGAAAAAAATTCATAAGGCGGTAAATGAATAAATTGGGAATTGTGAACGTTGGAATAAAGATGACGAAAGATAAGCCTCCCACAGAGACAGTAGGATTAGTTCCCGAGGCCTTCACCACCATAGATCCAGACTTATTGAGTGAACTGTTCTCTACCGCAGAGTGAACTGTTCTTAATCACAGTGTATACTGACAGCTCATTGCCAAAGCTGGCCAGAGAGTTACGATGGCGAGGGCAAGAATAGGGAAAGTTGTCACGTTGCCAGAGTCTCCCAATAGCCTTGTACGGAATACGTATCTTGATCCCATAGGAATGGATCCTGTAAGAGAGGACAGAGGATAATCTCTAGACCTCTTCAGAGTGATGGAGCCTACAAATGTGACGCTGAGTGAGCCCAACTCAACAGTTCTGTGGGAAGATCCAAAAGGGATGGAAGAGTTCCTGGAAAGGTTTGGAGAATCCAGACTTTTTAACTGCAACTGAGCTAGATGGGAACCCACTACCACAATTGCTTAGATTGGAGCTGTGACACAGGAACTGGGATCCAAAACGTAGGCAGCAGGTAGTTCAATGTGGGCACTTAATGTACAAAAAGGAAGCAACGTAAGAAATGCATAAGATTTCAGCATGCAGATGAGGTGGCCCAAACTATGGACTTGCCAGTACAGAAAGTGATGCTGATACTAGTACAGTGAAATCTGTGTATAATGACCCCTCACTTCTTATAATGGGGTTTTAATGTAGATTGAGAAAGGCATGGTCATGCTCTGCAAGCAAGACACAGACTTGTATTCACCTACTGTTGTATACCAGTGGTTACAAAAGATTTTTCACAACTTCTGAGTAATTTACTCCTGCGTCAGGTGGGTCAGCATGTGACCTTTGCAGCAGAGGGCATATGATAATTAAATGTCAACCTTAGCCAGTGTCTTCTTGTGCCCTTCTGGGCACGAACAGCCAGACTGAAACCCTAACCAAGGTTAAGTCTGACAGACACGGGCTAATCCCAGAGTGGAGTTACACAAAAACCAAAGCCTCAACACAGATACAACAATCAAACAAAACATACCTAACTGGGAGATTCAACTCTACATAAACCATAATCAGAATCAAGTCAAAACGGGAGGTTTATTAAAGCTCAAAAGCACGTTGGAGGTAACAATAACCGTATACAGAATATAGCTCTCATAATACAAAAGAAATTGTGGATTCAATGGCCTTAACCGAAACGTCCTCCTAGACTAGGTAAATATTTAAATTTAATTTACAAATATTCAGAAAAAGTGCCTCAACTCCATTCCACTCTCCACATCAACGCCCGAACGGCACGTGAATTTACAAAGAAGGAAGAAGCAGTAAATCGGAAACAGTAGAAACGAAAAAGTTACAAGGTTAAACCGAACAAGAAATGAACACACAAATCAGTTAATCATCATATTAAAGTACTAATGCAAGACAACACTTACCAAGGCTTGTCGGCGGAGCGTAGAGGTAGAGAGTGAAGAGGCGGAACCTAGCTGGTCGGGAGCAGAACGAAGAGTGGCACAACATACGTTGGCAAGAGGCCAGGCAGCGGTGGGGAGGGGAAGGGGAAGTAGGTCGGCCGAAGGGAGGGGACAACGAAGACTGCAGAGGAGACCCGAAATTGTACGAAGCGGCGAGGCGTGTGCACGCAACAGTTCAAAAGCGCAGGGGCGGTAAATGCATAGGCTAGACGTCATCACCAACACGGGGCACCATATAGATAGGCACTAGGTTCCGATGCACGTCCTCTTCAGACGGGAGGTGCTGTCCCAGCACATTCTGAAGGTCATCTTTGTGTTCCTGACACACAAGTACAATCACCAATGAAAGGGAATTGGTGCATGTTACATATTTTATTTTTAGATTGGTGATACAGTGTTTATTTAATTTATCAACACAGTTTGAGTTGCATAATATGTATTTTAAATTTTTAGAGATAATTTATTTGTATTTAATCTCCCTACAACATATTTTGATGGCAACTACAGAAATGGAAAGTATTAAAATAAATGTGGTTTTTTTCTTATGGTAACTAAGGATCTGTAAACTAGAGACATTGTGAGGAGTGTGGAAGCAAATTTAGTATAATTTTTCCTAGGATATTGTAAAATAACTATGAAATAATAATGTATCAAAATTAAAAAATTTTGTTACAAAACATTGTTTCACTGTAGGCAACTTTTGGTAGATCAAATCAGTAATATAAGTACCTTAAGTCATTAATTAAATCTTTTATTTCATTCTCTGCCTCATTGATTATGATATAACATAAAACACATGTTCTGAAGTGGGCATCCTAAGATTTTGAGTGATCTTCAAAAATCCTTGCAAAAGTTGAACAGTTTTTCAGTTTTCCATGCAGCAATGTCATTAAGGCTGGTGTGGAGGAAGTTTCATTCTACAACCGACTGCCGCTGGCTGTTGTTGTCAAGACCTCAACAAGGCCGGACATGTGTGTTATACCTTGCGGTTTCACTGTGTGTCATTCTTACGGCCATTAACTTTTCATAAAAAGAATGTTGTGTGATGAAGTTCTTCAGTTCAAATAATCACACAATAATGTTACATCAAAATTATTTGGTTAAAGGATAAACAATATTATTACGAGTTTGTCCATTTTTTCTTTCAAGGTGTTAACATTTCTCAAATACTTAAAATAAAGCATTGCACATCTTGCTCATAAGACATTTATATTGTACATTATAAAATATATAAGGTTTAATTGAACACATGATATTAAACACCAGAGTGTGGTAGGTAAATACAAATGGAGTATAGTTTAACAAGGAACAAAGAGTCGTAACGGTCATGGTCGGCTTGCTAATAACAGTGGTAATGTGCTTTATCTTCTGTACAACTATTACTATTGGGCTACTGGCAGAACAGTAACTTGATAATTTATTTACTGACCAGAGCAGAAGGTATGGGGACAGTAAAACTGTTCGAAGTCTGTTGAACAATCCTTTTAAAGAACGTTCATACTTTGCTTGGATTGTTTTGCAGCGAGTTGTAATTCTTCCCTTTTACAAACTACTTGATGCATATTACATTTATGTGTTTAAAAATAAAACACGCTTCAAACTGTACTGCTTTAAGTTTAGAAATTCATCACAATTGATAGGAACATGACTTTGGTCCCTCATAAATGGCTAAGAACTGCTGTTTCAGAGTGCTGTACCTGTGGAAATATTGTCCGGATTCGAAAAACACAAATATAAAAACATATGTTGGACTTCAAATAATACTTTCCACAAATACAAGGGATTTTTTTTCCAACTTCTAATGGGCTGTAACAAAAATGGGAATTAATCGTAAAATGCTTATAGTTTCATAGGATGCATACATCTTTCAGCAGTATTTCAACATGATCACTGTGCAGATTGAGATACTCATCGTACCGAGCTTTCCATCCCCCAACCGTGCTCAGTGGCCAAACCAATGCTTCATTTGAGACATGTTTACTGGGGAATGGTACGCCGAAACTCCGTACGTGTTTTCCGTTTAAATTCGTTATATTTACATTATAAATAAGAATGTAAGAGGGCACACGATATTATTGTTAAGGGAACCAGCCTAAAAACTTGAACAAGTCTTGTCAGAAGAACTTGCAGTGAATACATACAGAAAATATGTCATTTCAGCATACCCCCACCATAAGTGTAATACAAATCTGACTTACATAAAGTTACAACTTATGTAAGAGACATAAGAACTTAGCCCTTGTGTAAGTCGCGGATAACTGAAATAATTTTTTTTGTATGTTTATGTTAGTTTATGTAGCTTATTTTGTTATATCATAAAACATATTCCTTAGCTTAAATAAGTAAAATAATAATAAAACTTCTAAATTAAATTTACTGAAATATCAGTAGTTTTCCTCTGTTTCAAAATGAATCACTTTAAAATGTTTCCATAAGTATTCTCTGTCGGATAAATTCTACCAATTCATATTTTTCGGAACCTACATAACTGCTGTGTTCTTTAACTTCATTTGTTTTGTGTCGTGAAATATTTGTTATTGTTTGTTTCGAGGTATGTAATATTCCACATTATGGTTTAATATCCCCTCTACATAAATTTGTTGTTATGAGTTATAACTGAACCTTTATATTGTAGATGAAGTTGTGCTTTCACTCATTTACAAGTTAAAAAATATTCAGTTCTCTATTGCATTTTTTAATGACCTTATATTAATTTAAAAAAAAAAAATTTGAAGATAATTTCTATAATATCACTATTTAAGATTGGTTTTATTTGCATATTCTTATATTATTACTGTTTCTGCCGTACTGGAAAACCATAAAATATTTTATTTGTATGAAATATGATGCTGAAAATACAAAAGTGTGCGTGATTTGTCATGAGGGGATAATGAACAGAACCATTGCAGCATTGTGAGTGAATGCTAGTCGCAGAAAACACCAAAAATTCATTTTGTTATATCCATAAAAATTTTCATATTTGTTACTGTTATAATATTTTGTTATACCTTTAAGTAAACTGAAGTAGTTTAAAAAACTAGACAAAAAAACTTTAAATAATTCACAAAAAACAAAACGCAAAAAGGCTGAAGTACATAAGTCACACTTATCGAGCATTTGTAAATAAACTTTCATAAACACAACACAAAACTATCCTACACTATTTTATGTGTCAGATAATTTTTTTTCTAACTTAATGTACAATGGTCCCAGAAATTTTGAATTGTACCACAAGTCTTCCATGTAAAGGAAAGTTACAAAAATAATTGGTATCATCATAGCCAACACCAAACACTTAAAAATCGTTACAAGTGAAACAATTTTATCATTATTCTCTCTAGTAGAAAAAATGATATTTGGAAACACTAAGATCATGTTAGCTTAAATAAATTATCATCACGACTGCCAAATACTGTTTCGAAGTAGTCACCTTGTGATATTGATTCTAGCGAGTTATGAGAACAATAAGGAGTTTTACTTCTCCATCAATTACACAAACACATAATATATTAATTTTGGCAGTAACCCCTCTCCAGTTTTAAATAGGATTCCGGAGCCCAGCTAAATCAGAAACATGCACCCACGTCTGTTTCAATGATTTACAACTAGTGTGTCGTGGTGCACTTTATTTCACAAACATGCAGCGAGTTATGGAAACCTAGGCTCCCAGTCTTATGACAGCACAGCCTCCAAGCATATGAGGAATTGGCGGTGACTTGCTCCTTCCACCCCACCCATTGTCGGCACACTCACCTCCCTGCCACTCACCGAAACAGGCAGCATTGAGTTCTACTGTTGGCCAGATTGACACCATTATCCGAATGAGTCTCGGTGAAAATGAATTTTTTGGATTATTACAAATGAAAAAAAAATTCGTACACACATATGCCATAGATTACATACCAATTGTTAGTAAAAAAAATAATTTTCATGAATAAAATGGCTTTCGGATCATATTGAAAGCAATAAATAGTAACATTTAATAACTTATTTATTTATTAATAAATCAAACTTTTGCAAACCAAAATCGTCACCTAAAACCAAAAATCACCATTAAAATAATTTAGGAAGCTACCCCCTTAAACGGACATTCAGCACCGAGAATTTATTGCTTCAGTGTTCTGGGATAACAGAGGTGTGCTGATGACTTATTTCATGGATCCAGGGAAAACCATCAGTGCTGCTGTATACTGCATGATGTTAAGAAAGGCTACATCAATCAATCCTCAACAAACGGAGAATGTTGACATCGGGTGTTTTGCTTCATAACAATGCCTGACTGCATAGTGCTATCATAACCCAACAAATGTGTGTAAGTTTTTGATGGGAAATATTTTATCACCCTCCTTACAGCCCATATTTGACACTGTTGACTTCGTTTTCCCTACATTAAAAAGGGGGTTGGAGAGATAATACATTAACAGCCGTTATAGTGCAGGACACTGTGACAATGGAGTTGAATAGACAAGCAACACCTTTCTTTGCAGAGGTTATCGGAAAGCCAGTGCACCAATATGACAAGTGTCTCAATCTTTGTGGTGATTATTTTTATTACTATATGAAATATGTATGTATCTTTTAACAGTAAAAGCATTTACAATATATTCCAGAATATTTACAGTCTATCATCGAAGGTTGAAAAAAAAAGTAACTGTTGTAAAATGAAATTGTTACTGCTTAAAGTCCATACCACAAAAATAGAAGTAACTCTCAAGGCATCCAGCGACCAGGAAATGTGAAAGAGCGGGAAATGTATGGAATTTTACTTACGGTGGCAAATGTGCAGGAATTGTACATAATTCATAAAAATTCCGGGAATTATCTGCCAATGTTTTATCTACTATAAGCGTACTGAGTTGTTCCGTGTTCTCAAGGTCATAGCTCACCCGAGGTGGCGGAACTGCTTCGGCTGCTTTTGCATTTTTAACTGACTACGTTCGTATCAATTGAGAGTCTGCATATGTGCCAAAACTTACTCGCCACAGACTTGTGGGTGGAGTTGCTGCATAAAGTATTCCGTTATTTCAAAAGTTCACTGGGATAGGGTGGTCAGCCAAAGTTCCAGTTTAAATTGTTCTAAACGCACTGTAAAACGGGGTGATTAGAAACACTGGGGCGAATATAAACTAAATCAAAAATAAATTCCTAGCCAACTCCTTTTGCTTTAAAAAAATTATAATTACCTTGAAACTACGGTTCCTAAACTGTTCTACCTTGCCTATCTAAAAACTGAATTTTTAAAACGGAATTAATACAAAAAATATTTAAAAATAAAATATTATAATGTTTCTATTCACCCCAGTGTTTATAATCACCCGGTTTTACGGTAACCCATGTGAGATTTACCCTTTTTGAATGTCCACCTGACAGCCTTATGAGCAGGATAAGCAGCGGCTAGCAGACGAATGTCTCCATTTGGCATGAAAAAAATTTAAATATTGGACAACTAAAACCACTTCAGGTGTTTTCGATAACTCACCCGCTAGAGTAAGGTAGGTTATCTTGGTCATGTGACCGGTTTTTGCCGTTAAAGAACTTCTATATATATATCATCTGTAATGTTTTTTATGGTGAGAAGTTGGTAGAGAGGTAGTCAGTTAAAATTCGAACAAAGGTTAATGATAACCAGGTTAAATTTTTAACATCTTAATCTTGATATTTTGGTTGACCTACTCTACCTTACCCTCTGATATTTCATAAACACCTCTGGATGAAATAGCACATTCTATGCCCAAATTTCCATTGACACTAATCAATCGGCTAGGTTTTACTGGTTCAAGGCACCTATGATAGGCCAATAATTCACACATGGGTAGAGTCTTGCAATAGTTCCAAAGAGATGCAGTACAGTTGCGTTCCAGGGTGCTTATGTGAAAATGAACAATTAGGAAAATAATGGATTTTTCGCTTTTTTGACTATGCAATATAACGCTGTTAACTATGTTTTATCAAATTAATCCTTCGTATGCATCCATGCAATTAGTTTTGTCAATTCACGTTTTGGACGCAAGAAAACTTCACTCGGATAACTTATTAAATTACCTTAACCTCATAATTTTGTGATGTAATGAGTCATTCTTGCAAGTTGCAAATATGGCGCAAGTTAAATTTTGCAACTAAATTCTAATGTGCTTGGCTTGATTATAAAATTCAATACGGCATCAACATTACATTTTTTTTCATTCTCATTTTGTTCCTTTTATAAATGTATCTATACACAGATGAGTACTGCATTTTAATTGAAAATGTTTACTCATTAATTAGTGTGAAAATTACATTAACACGAAAAACATTGTCCTGCTTGAAAATGTAAATTTGGGATGTGACATGCATTGTGAACAGTAGGTTAGGCCTAAAACTGCAGTATGTTTTCACTTTAATTTTTATTTACATAATTGTTGTTCACATGCAGTTAGAGTATCTTTAGCTTAAAATATATATTAGCAAAATAAATACGTGATAAAAGTCTAAATTTCTATCTGGGTCACTGTTATTGATTAATAAATATCAAGAGTGGAGGTTGAAATTTGGTTTTATTGGTTTGTATGGACAACTTCGTTGTACTAATACATTTTGGCAATGGTGAGTGTTTTTTCCTTTACTGTGTCCCTTTAATTTCAGTTCTTACTTGGGAGTATGTTGCCACATAGCGGTTTGTTTTGTGTGGTTATAACGACAGATAAGTTATCTCCAAATTAGATAAATACAAATTTGTATGTTTTAACAATGTTCTTTTCTTTCTGCCATTGAAGGAGCGCCTGAAGGAAACAATTAGGAATTACACAGCTACTAGAGATGCTATCTAGCTGTTAAATCGACTCTGTGAATAGTAAGCCTAAGATACAACTGAAGAAATGTACATAAGCAAGGGCCGTGCACATCATTGAACAGCTGTCACAGTTCATTGACCTTTCTAGCTAATATCACGCGGTAACGTATGTATTTCCATTGCATTTGTCATATTTTGCAGTGTATCACAATGCACGAGAATATTTTCTCTACAGCGCCTGTATTGTTTTTAGTTACTGTGCACACGAGAAATAGGCATATGGCGAGTCATAGTATTTATTGTAATTGTTCTGTGATTTTTTTTCCTTTGTAAGGGAATTCTTAAAAAAAAAATGCTGGAGATACAGGAAATATACGGGAATTTGTAATTGGAGTCCGGCTGGACACCCTGACACTGGACATCAGTTGAATGGCTTGCACGTGGAGGTAATACTGCATTAGATATTCTGGTCAGCAGCACCCCCTAGCACGCCATAAAATTTGTACCTCACAAACACAAACAATGCCTAACAACGGAGTCACTGCTTACATATTGGCAAAATGAGCTCGTCTCTTTTATCAAGTGGTAGATTTTATGTGGCAGATCTGTTCACAATGGGATTGCAACGCCAAGTATACAAAGTTGCGCTCTTGTAACATGTGCTTATTTGGTTATTTTATTCATTTTTGATGGTAGTAACATTTATATTTCTTTTCCAAATTGTTTAAAATACTTTTTTGGTTGGAAGTATCAGTTTTAAGTAATATTTTGGCTTTTTTCTGGTTAATGTAGAATCTTGTAGAAAAAATTAGGATCACTGGGCTGAAGTATAAATCACAACTTCCATTCTTATGGTTGGAGTCAGGAATGCCTTGTAACTCTTCAGATTGTTCTGAGTCACTAGAATTACTCTGGAGGATATCTTTATTTTCAAGAACAAGCTCCATAGGTGCTGAGTCCGGTAGAATATCACAAGTCAACTTCGAGATATCCAGACTACTTGTACCGCTGGGCTTCTTGACAAATGAGGACCCCTTTTCATTTTCAAAAAATGTGACATCTCTTGATACTGTTACGCATTCTCTGTTGGGATTGCAGAGTCGATATGCTTTAGAACTTAGGCTGTAGCTACAAACACGCAGGGTCTTAACTTGGGGTCTGGTTTCTTGCGCTTCTGGTCTGGAACATGCACATAGGCTTTACATCCAAACAATCACACGTGTTTAACAGTAGGTTTTCTCCCTGACCAGATTTCTGCAGGTGTTCTGTTCACACACGTGTTAGATGATCGATTTAAAAGGTAAACTGCTGTATGGGCAGTTTCTGCCCAGAACACCACAGGTAACTCTGACTCAATCAGCAAACATCTTGTACGTTCTAAAATAGATCTGTTGTTACTTTCAGCTTTACCATTCTGCTCAGGAGTGTATAGGGCTCTAGTTTGGTGTTCTATTCCAGCAGATCGAAGAAAATTAGAAAACATTTTGGAACAGTACTCCCCACCATTATCTGTAACCCAGGACCTTCTGTCCAAAGATTTGCTTCCCCTGTTTTTGGAAGACTTACACATCCACTGGAACATATGTTGAAGGATTTTCCTGTTACAGATGGTTTACACGTTCCAAAATTTTTGGAATTCCTTAAGTGCATAGTTAAATTGAAGCAAAGCAACAACATTCTGGACTCACAACTTTTGGAAATTGTTTATCCTTTCACTCAAGGCCCCCTTGCAGACAGAACTCAGCTGGCCATTGCTCAAGCATCCTCATTCGATCAGTATCATGCTGACATATTAAATTACTTTATTCCTTCTCGGCTTCTCACCCAACTTAAATTAAGGCATTTTAACCGGCTCCAATCTTCTAACGAGTCTTTATCAGTTTATGTAAATAGTATTCGTGAAGCTGCGTGGTCTACCACAATTTTCGTCATCATTATTTTATTTTGTATTTGTACCAGAAATTTTTTTCGTATCTTAGACACAAAATGTGACCTAATTTGGCTCTTATGAAATTTTTTAATCTCTCACAGTTTTCGCGTAATGGCTTGTTAAAGTCATAATTTGCATGTTTCCGTTTCAACGACTACACTAAAACCAACTGATATACCAAACTCAAAAAAATCACAGTGGATAAAGACATTACAGGCTACAATGACATGCTCGTAAAATTAAAGATTAAAAATTATATTTGTTTTTAAAACATTTATTGAATTTTTAAAAATATTTACTTTTAGTTTCAGCATTTTTTGTGACCAATTTCCTAATGTTCTTATCTCTGAATTGGGTTTAACAGATCTCTTGGAATATCAGATTAAATTAACTGATAACTAGTATGTGAAAAGTCACCCATATCATTTAGCCCCTCCAAAGATGGAGATTTTAAGACAACAAGTTGATGAATTATTAGAGAAGGGCGTTATTGGAAATCTACATCTCCATATGCCAGTCCAGCATTCTTAGTTCCTAAACCTAACAGAAAACACCGCATAGTGATAGACTATCGCAAGGTTAACCAAAAGATTGAAATAGAATCTGTACCTCTTCCAGATTTGCATTCTGCATTTCAGTGGTTTGGTAAAGCTAAATTCTTCACCACCATTGATTTAAACTCTGCTTACCACCAAATTCCCCTAACTGTGGACTCCAAACCAGTTACTAGTTTTTTGTGTACTGTGGAATTTGTATCAATTCACTTGCGTTCCTTTTGGTCTAGCCACTGGGGCTCAAGTTTTGACCTGTCTGTTAGACAGGATTTTCCACGACATCAAATTTAAGTATGTGTACAACTACCTAGACGATTTGGTTGTATATTCTGAAAACTTTGATCAACACTTGGTACATCTCAAATTTGTGTTATCTATATTGGCAAAAGCTGGGTTGACTGTTAACCCAAAGAAAGTAAAATTCGCAGTTCAGGAAATTTCCTTTTTAGGGCACAAAATTTCTTCCAAAGGCATTTGTATTGACCCTAAACGAATGAAAGCTATTCGGAAATTTCCACCACACCGCGATGTTAAAGGTTCGGCCCAATTTATTGGAATGGTCAGGTTTTTTGGAAAGTTCATACCTAGTTTAGCATAAAAGGCTGCGTCTCTTAATAAACTACGCAAGAAATCATGTAAATTTGAGTGGGGTGAATATCAACAAAAGGCATTTGAAATTTAAAAAAATGACATTATCCATCCTCCGGTAATACATACGGCAGATTTTTCGCGTAAATTTATTTTGCAGACGGATGCCTTTAGTTTTGCTGTGGGGGCAGTCCTATCCCAGGAAATTGATGGTGTTCGCCAGCCCATCGCTTTTGCCTCACGCTCATTTTCATCCCAGGAACGTAAATATACTATTTATGAACTTGAATGTCTGGCAGTTGTTTTTGGAATTGACAAGTTTAGGCAGTACGTAGAGCATTCTGAGTTCCTTTTGGAAACTGACAACCAAGCATTGTCCTGGCTCCTGGCACACCCAAGACAGTTAGGTAAGATTGGCCGCTGAGTAATGCGGATTGTCTCATTAAAATTTCAAGTTCAACATATTAGAGGCACACAAAACATTGTGGCAGATGGTCTATCCCGTATGTTTCATGGTAAGCCAAGCACTAATGAATCTGTCGCCTTAACTTATTGTAATTTGCTTACTGAATTCCCTTTGGCATTTACTCAGATCAAAGAACATCAGCAACAAGATATGGAACTTAGTATTATTATTCAAAATTTACAGTGTGGCATTGAGAAAAAACCTTATTTTTTATCGAAAGGTGTCCTGTGCTGTAGAACCAGAGATAAACAAAAATGCATGGTTCTACCAGCTCATCTTCAGCCCATGGTCTTTGAGTGTTATCATTCCTCACCCTTTGATGGTCATTTAGGAATTTATAAGACTATTGAGGCTATTAGAAGTAAATTAATCTGGAAAGGAATGAACAGCGACATCGCTGAACAAGTGAAACTGTGCACCTTATGTGCCCTTAGTAAACCAGCACAAAATACCCATTTGGGTTTCCTCGCTTCAGAAGTAGCCGAGAAACCTTTACAAAAATTATTTGCAGATTTTGTTGGACCTTTCCCTAGAAGTAAATCTGGTCATACAATGTTGTTGGTCTGTATTGATGCCTTTTCTAAATTTGTTTGGCTTATTCCGCTGAGAAAAGCAGATGTTCTTTCTACGATCAAAGCAATGCAGACATATATTTTCCAAAGTTTTGGAGTTCCCAGTAGCATCGTCTCTGATAACGGTTCTCAATTCACGTCTAAATTGTTCAAGGATATGTGTTTTTCATACGGGATTCAGCGTATCACACTTTCTCCTTATTATCCGCCTCCCTCGCATGCGGTTAGGTTCAATCGTAACCTCCGTTCTGCACTTATTGCGTTCCATGCGAAGGACCAAACTAATTGGATAAAACACTTAACTTGGCTACAGATAGCTTTTAATAGTGCTCGACGTGAGTCTCATAAATCCACTCCATTTAAGCTATTATTTTGTTATGTACCAATCACTCTACACTCTGCTTTGTGGAGTTTGAATGAGCTGCTCCCAGATGACCCTAAAGATGTTCAGCAAGTCTGGAGAGCTGCCCTAAGTAATTTAAAGCGTTCTCACTTGCGAACCAGTTTAAAGTACAACAAAGGTAGGGTAGGAAACCCCTTTAAAGTTTTTGATTTAGTACTGTTTAGGGCACATCCCAAGAGTAGTGCCGCTGATAAACATACTTCAAAATTAGCTTATCGTTGGTCTGGACTTTATCAGGTCCAACGTTTTCTCACTCCTGTAACGGCTGCCCTTGCTGACCCTATATCAGGTGCATTTATAACTCGGGCTCATGTTTCTCATCTTAAACCATTTTATGCCACGTCCACAAAATAATCATCTTGTCTCGTGGTGTATGGAGCTGCAGATCCTAACCACAATATTTTTTTTTTGTTTTTGTTGGCCAACTATGTATCGAATTTGACTTTTGACCCTGACTGTCTCTGACGGAGGCCTGATCAACTTACCTGTCCTGTCCCAGTCGCGTAGGGTCATCAAAAAAACCATGGTACTAGATGCAAGAAATTTATTTTATGGTGTTTGGGTGTATTAATATTTGATTGGGTTTGACATACGTGGTGGTAGTATGTTTATGTTATAGTACGTATAAAGTATATATTATGTAGATTAGCAGGTTAGCAAAAGAATTTTGTACAATTTTCAATCAGAGTTGAATTCCTTTCTTTGTTTTAGTGTAAATTTTGGCTGTTGTACCTCCTTTCATCATTGCAACCATGTTGTTACTGCTGTTCATCTGTTTCTTGGTCACTACCATTGTGCGTTGCAACATTACGGTAACTCCTTTGAATTCTGGTGTGGTTTTTGGGAAAGAGGACGACTTATTATTTTCTGACGTCTATACAATTACTCTTGACTTTAACCTGTTGGAGTTACAAGATGAGTGTTTAGCTTTAGACACTATGCTAAAGACTGTTGTGTCAGCCCATGATAAAAGATTCACTTACTCTCTGGTTAACACTTCATTTGATCAAAGTTTTGATTTGACATTACAACTTGAGGAAAGTTTTTTGGGTGTTAAGAATGTAGCCTCTACTCCAACATCCTTGTTATCTCCTGGCTCCCAACGACCGAAAAGAGGAATCTTAAATTTTGGCGGCAAATTTTTGAAAACTGTATTTGGAACATTGGATGAAGGTGATCACCAAATTTTGGAACAACGATTAAATTCGTTGGCAGATTCGCAGGATTAAATTTCGGTCAGTGTAGCAAATCATATCATGTTGGTTAAAAATATGGAAGACAGAGTATTGAACAATACTAAATATATTCAGAAATTAGCATCAAATTACATTGAGTCGTATAACCATTTGTATTCTCATTTAAATCATTCTATACAAGAACTGCAGCTAAGTGTTGTCACCTTTAGTTTTCGTGTTGATCTGAACACCATGTTATTGAGGCTCAGTGAAGCCTTGGCTAATGCTAGATTAGAACTTTTGACTTAAAAGTTGCTATTGAAACCAGTGTGCAAGGCAAATTAGTATCAACATTATTGTCTCCAGGAACCTTTATTATGATCTTAAACAAAATTCATCATCTTATCTCGTTGCCTTTCTATATGCTTGTGCCAGTAACATTTTATAATCTGTATGTATTTTATGGCTTAAGCCATGTGCAAGCTGTGGTGTACAATTCTTCCCGTAGTGTTATTGTAAATGTTCCACTAGCTAACGAGGATAGTCTTTTTCAATGCTATGATGTGTATCCGTTCCCATTTTTGGTACCCAAATCTAACAAATTTTTGTTGTTGAACCTAGTTAACACACTAGTCGTTAGTCATGATCAAAAACTATTTCCTCCAGTAAACTCTAATTTACTCTCGAAATGTCAAACATTTGGAGTTAACTTATGCCCTGCTGACTTTCCATTTTTTGATGCCCATGTAAATAACTGTGAATTCAATATTTTCTTAGGGAGACCATATATTGATATTTGTGATAAATCTTTTGTGAGCTTGAACCTACCTTTTTTTACAAAAAACAAATTCGTTTTGGATATTTGCAGTTAATGGCTCTCTTGAAGTCACCCTTTTGTGCAGAACTACTGCTGAAACATTTCCTTCCCTCACATTAACTCTATCTAATAATGGTTTTATCAGTAATGCATCACATTGTGATTTGATAAGTCCGTCATTTAAGACTTTTGGTTCTGTTAATTCTATAATTCATTATAAACAGTCACTACCTACCATTCATATCCCCAAAACTAATCAGAAAGTTTCTTCCATCCTTTTTTCCAAATTACCTGATCTTTCGTTGAATAATTCTTTGGTTAAAGAAATTGATAACATATTATTTTCCCAACCTCACGGTACTGATTTCCATGATGTTGTTCGCCTCCTTCGTCCTTCTCAAAACCACAAATCCTATGAACATTTAAGCATTAGTGCAGTTTCTATTTCATGTTTAGTGATTGTCTTAGGAATTGGTTTAACAATCTACTTTTGTTCCAAGTTTGGTCCCTTTTTTAAGCATTCTACTCCACCAAACACTGCTGTTCCTGAAAGGAGTGTTCTTTTTATTTTGCCTACTCCTCCTGATCCTAATAGTTAAATAGCATTTGGCTTTGATGTTAGTTTTGTGTGTGTTTGTAGTCACCCCTTGTGAGACTTGGTGTGTCTTGGGAGGGGGTGTCTGTGCCATTTGTTTATGGCACAATTTTTTTCTCTGACCATCTTGCAAAACCCCTGTCTCAGTCGTATTTTTTTTTGGAACATTAATGGCGTCACTGTTAAGTAAAGTGTATTTATAAAAATCCTGACTTTTTTTTAAATTTTGTAATAGCTTATTAATCAAATAACATACATGGTATTTTTATTATTTATTTTGTTTAATGTTTGTGAATTTGAATGTTAGTAGTTAACAAAATGTCTGGTGGTGCTCTAAGCATTACGAAAATATAAAATATTTATGTAATATTTTTACTAAATATTCCAAGTTGGTAACTAAATTTGGTTTAGAATATGTGCTATAAATATTGAGTTTATTATTTGTGAACTTATAAACCTTTCTCAGCAATATTGTTAATATTTTAATATGTAAAAAAAAAAGAAGTGCAAAATGGTGCACGAACGAGTAAAATGTGTTTGATGTATCAAATTCACCAAACACTACTCTAGGCGTGATCCTTGGTATTTTGTGACTATTTCTGCCTTCTTCCTTCTTCTACTTGCACAATGGCGTGATTACTTGTGAATTTTAACTCTCTAGTGAAATCCTCGTTATGAGGTGACATCCTTTGTATCTTACCGCTTTGACGGTTCCAGTGCGTGGGTGATATAGCCTACCTACCTAGTTTTCATTCATGGCTGTGGAGAGGCCTGTGAGCCAATAGCCCCGCCATGTGATGTCCTGCACCTGCGCCAAACAAGTGGGATGCATGTTCTTTATTTGATCTGATAGCCTAAATTGTTATTTAAATGCTGAACGGGTGTTTTGGTGAATTGCGAGAAACTAAATTACCAACCTAACATTGTTAAAAAAAAAAAAAAAACGAAGAAAATTTACTAATTGAAAAAACTTTTGAAGTGGATATGTTATATTAAAAAAAAAAAGGTTCTCTGTTACCTTGGTCTTGTTAAAGCATAAAATCAAGTGTTATAAAAGAAATATTAATTATAAGCTCGGTGGCCCTGAGTTTTGTTTAACTTAAAATGTAACCATGTAATTCATTATTGTGAAACCACAATGATATTCAAAATGTTAATATAAGTGGTTGTTTTAAAACTAAATACTCAAGTTCACGCATTAATATGTGATAAAAAAAAGAAAGAAAAAATTTATTATTGTTGCAAGTAACATATTTGTTGGACATTTGTGTTTCACTCATATTTTCCTAGCCAGTAACATAATTTAGAAATAAAGTTAGTAAAATTAATTTAAATAGATTTGTAGGCGACTGTTGACAACTGTGGGTTCGGCACTGTTTTTTGATTATTTTACCGAGAGTGTTCATGCAGGAAACTCAGCGACTCACGTCTGAGCCTGGTCTGCCCCTGTCTCTGTGAGGCCTCAGTTATTTGGGGTATTGCCTTAGGGGTGACTGAGGGGTTGCAGTGATATGGGCAGCAAAGTGTGGCACAGTGGCCGGCCACCACTGATGTCACAACACTGAACGACATGATGTGCATTTCACAACACTGACAGACGTGATGTGCCACACTATCTCTCCCTCTCCACCCTTCACTACCAAGGACTTGCATTGAATCGAGAGGGAGTGTTGTCATATGCGATAAAATTACATTTCATAACGCTTTTTCTCATATGTAATGCTTACTTTATCTTTGTCAACCAAGCATATTAATTAACAACAGTGAATAAAGCACAACTACGACTACATAGATGTGAATATTTTTTAACAATGGAAGCATAAGGCATTTGTAAGAAACTAATTTAATGCTAATAACATTGCAAACCACTGTCACAAATTAAAAATTACTATGAGAGGTTTAACTGGCCCTTCAATGTAGAGTATTAAAAGCTGCTGAGAGTGAATAAGGTTGAAACAGAAAAATGCAAGAATGTATAGGCGGGGAAAATGGGAAACCAAAAGAAAACCATGACTAGAGAAATTGTTTTTCACATTACTAGTTGTTTGTAAATAACAGGCCAAGAAGTGTTGACATTTTAAATTTTTGTGAGCTTACGAAGGTTTAAATTGTATTACACAAAAATACATACATTTTAGTGGTTGCATTCACAGTAACATTAAGGAATAATGTGTGTGGATAATGTTCTGTACATGTATGCAATTATGTTTTTCCTTTTTATACGTCACCACTGATTACACTAACATTAACTTGCCACAATTTTTTTGCCATTTTTGGTGCCGTATTAACACTTAATCTTATTTTCCGTGCTTTATTTCATATTGTTTAAATGCTACACATTTTTTTCCCAATCTGCAGACTACTTCTGTAACAGGTATTTTGCGTTTTAATAAACCTAGAATTTTATTTTGTCACTCAAACTAAGAACTTTGCAATCTCTCTTCAGTTAAGAATGATCACTACAGTATTTTTTTTTTAAGACATTACACTACAGGCCTCTGTTGTATTTGGTATGTATGGTAAAAAACTTAAACTACTTAACCAAAGTTTACTGTGGGGGATAAAGTTCATATTAATAAAACTAAAAAATTATTTGAAAAGGGTTGTAAACATAGCTAGTGTACTGAAGTATTCAAAATATCTTAAATATCACACACGATTCCCATCATATACAGTATAAAAGATTTACAAAACGAATGCATTTAAGGTATGATTTATGAATCAAGAGCTTCTTAAGACTAAATATGATGAAGAATACTTGATGCAAAACATTTTGCAAAGAAAATGTGATAAGTTGTTAGTTAAGTGGTTAGGTGTTGACAACACCCATAATCCAGGGTTGGTAAGAAAAATGTTGTTTTAATATTTTTTTCTCATATAAGTGGATAATATAAAACTAATTGAAAGTTATGAGCATCAGACATTTCCACCAACTGACCAGACAAAAGACTACTTGAATGTATACAATAAGCGGATCGAGTTTGATATACCAATTGGTGGAGCATTTTCACATCTGAACGAAGCTTATGTTTATGAACAATTTGAATTGCAGCAATTAGAGATAAAAATGAAAGATATACCAAAAATTCAACCGTAAATTTTTGCAGTATTTCTTTTACATTCCAATTTTCAAAAAAGTTTTCTGCACCTATTTTAATGTATCTTTCTCCAACTACAAACAATTGTATCCTGTAAGCCTTTGTTGCGAATACCTAGCACTATGCAGTCCCTCACAACACTGTCCGTCTGGTCCTTAAACTCGCAACTCTTCACGAGTTTTTTTAAGTCCCGTACAAACAAATTGAACGGCTCGCCCTCGTCTTGTGACCAACAGTTGAATTTATACCACTCAAAGACGATGTTTTTCACTCGATTGCAGTAGTTTTCAAAGGGGGCGCGCCATTTACCCGAAAACCGTTTTCCCGAATTGTGTTTTCAGCGCTCTATTCTGAATTCAAATCGTTTTCCCGAAAATCATTCTCCCGAAAATCGTTTCGCCGAAAATAGTTCATCAGAAAAGTCATTTTGCCAAAAGTAGTTTTGCCGAAAAGTCACTTGGCCGAAAGTCGTTCTCCCGAATGTCGTTTCGCCGAAAATTTTTGCACTCATGTTAACATCTGAAAAAATCGTTTTGTTGAAAATCGTTGTGCCGAAAGTCGTTTAGCAGAAAGTCATTCTGCCGAAAGTCTGAGACACGTTTTATTTAACTGCAACAAAGCTTAAAGTAATACCGCACCCTGTTGAAGGATTTCAGAACTCTGGATGTTTAGTTCGACAGGCAGTTGAAAGAGTGCAGTATGTTTCCTGAGGGTTTATTTTCTAGAAAATCCAAAGGATAGCGCTGCCTTCGCGCAGATCACTTACTCATACAGGTGAATGTACGTACAACGCGCAAAATGTGCAGTTGAATCTTTCAAAGCCAAATATGTGTTTGATTGCGTTGATTGCAGAATGAAGTTATTTAAAGTTTTCACACACACATATGTATATATATACACATACATTATATTCGGTTGAGTATTTTCTTTACATTTACCCGTAAAACAAATATACATTATAAAACATTACCACAAATTTTTATTTTCTATTAAAGTATCAAAGTTGGGGAGTGTAGTTCTTTAACTATCTAACTTTTCTATGAATTTATTTGAAAGAATATAATAACAAGAATTTAGAAAATGTGTTTGCTTATCTAAAAACAACTTTTCTCACCTTCCCTTCACCCTCCGCGTACAGCAACATTTCAAATTCGTGAAGGTCGAATATGTTGCAATTTGCGGATAAAACCAAACGTTTTACTTCTCTACTTCATCACAATAGTTGAATATTAAGCTACTCGTGTCAAAGTGTTCGAATATCACACATAACGTGTGAGAGATACTTTCGATCGTAATATAACACCAACTAAATTTTTTTTTCTGTCTGACCTGGACTTGAACCTGTATGTTAATCGACCGAGATATAGGTTACGTTTTTTATAATGGCTATAAAATGTTTTACGTAAAAAATTGTATGACCAGAAATATGTTTTTTTTTTTAACCAATATAAGTTTTTAAAACTCTTTTGACTTATTACTCAGAATTTCTGTTGCAGTAAGGTATTATTTTGTGTAAAATTAAAATGTATTTGACTCAGGAATTTGCGAAAGGGACCAAGTCCAAGTGAGTAGATTGCTGGGAAACAACAAAGAAACTTATTACAGTGGATCTAGGAGTGAAACTGGTTATCAATAATGGATAACTTGAAAGTATAGTGTGTGCGGAATAATATGAAACATAATTGACATAGGCACGCTTTTATCTTTTATTTTTTTTAGAAATTAGTAATTTTATTGGACTTGGTACCTTTTTTTTTTTTTTTTTAAAGTAGCGTTCTTTCTAACAATGGCATGAAAAACATAATTCCATGAGTAGATATTAGTGCAACGTTGGTATATTCTAGTGAAAATCTATTGATATGATACATGGAAACATATTTTGCAAAAACAACACCACCCAGTACTTTATACCCATAAGGCAATGTTACGTATTGCACTATCAGAGACAGCATAATGTATTTGGTGTGATTGTTGGAACCTTAGTATATGCTAGTGAAAAACTACTAAACTACATGGAAAGTGATTATTCAACTACAGTCGTGTAAGTCATAAACAATATAATGAGTTACTAGCACATTAATTGACTAGTCCGTTTAACGTGTTTCTTGTATAGGACATGGTTTCTTTTGTTGCTGACAGCCAAGAGAATACTTTGGAGAGTCGATATCTCGTATAACCTGAATTTTCTCAAAAAGTGGACTTGGTCCCTTTTGCAAATTCCCGATTCATTTGTTTGTCTCAATTTTTATTAAACTATATTTTCGGCAAGCAATTGGTAAAATACGCTGCACATTTTGCGAAATGTATAAATCACCAAAATTCAAGTCCTACAGTTGGGGTCTGACTATGGCTTAACTACGTAAAGCCGGCTTTACACATTGGCCCAACACCCGACCTTGGAAGGAATCGACAAGTGTGTAAATGGTGCTTGGCCGATCTTGGAATGTTGGCCATGTGTTGGAAGCTTTGCCATTCATTGTCAGTTTTTGGTCCAACCATCAAAGGGATTGGCGTATGCATTGGCGTTAACTTGGTCTGTGTTTACACATTGGTGCACGCATTGGTGTTGCGATTTTACATTTTTTTTTTTTTTGTAGTTTGAGAGGGAAATATTGTTATATGAAGTGTTGAAATGGATCAGTGGACATTATTCTGCACATATACATAGAGTATGAATGTAGTTGCAGAAATTTCCGAATAAAGTTGATCCTCAATTTTCATGGAATTTAAATTGGCCGTATGACTGGTTAAAAATTAATTGGCCCAGTGTGTAAATAGCTACTGGCCGT
>PNEQ01020120.1:0-40907 GCA_003012365.1 Medauroidea extradentata
CCCCTTGATGTTTCAAGCGTTTTCACTAGCGCTTGAGAACATCTACCTTTGAATTGTTGGCGCGAAAACTTCAAACAACAACAAACACATCAAAGCTGCCAACTTATGTACCTGATGAAACTTAAACATGTCCAACACTCAAATATCCATCATCAATTCACACCAACATAACCCTGAGAAAAATAAAACAATCCAACAACAAATGTTACATGCTTAGCAAAGGTTGTAAAACCGGGCCATTGGCTTTTTTTTTTGTGGCTGCATTACACTGCTCCGAAAAGAGTTATCTACAATATACAGGGCCTACTAAGTTTGATAAAATATCACGATTTTATAGTTACAGGAACAGTTAAACACTTACTATTTTGCCTGAAACCCTTACAAAAATGAAAGATGTGGTCTTGAAAAACACATTTCAAACGATGTAAATAATATAACGATTTGAAAAACAGTTTATCACACTGAAAAAGGTTTACAACGAGCTACCAGAGTTTCTACCGTTACACGATTGTGACGTAAAAAGTGCTGCGCTCTTACAGTGGTATAGTCAATCTGGTGAACTAAGACAAGCCGCAATAAGTCGCCTGACAACAGCGGAAAGACAAGTTGGTGACATATTTATGATGTTATTTTTGTCTAGTCTGTGGCCTAGGGACTCTAGGAGGGGAGGGCGACCACCCCTACCACCCCCCACCCCCTTGGATCCGTGCTTGCTTCGAGTCTGTCCTGGACTATTATACGATAAAGTGTTTTTCAACACTATGGTGATATTCTGCATCATCGGTATGGTAGTCGTATTAACCTTCTAGGTTTGACTGATTTGTACGTTTAACAAAGTATACAATGACATAATTTATCGTCACAATTTGTTATGAAATCTACTTTTGTTTGAAAACAATAAAGAGAAAGCATTTCTAAGAACATTTTTGCCAACTTTGAGAGCAAGCCTTTTTGTCAAAATTATGTTTTTCTAGTAAACAATATTATTTACGACACCATAATCGTATGCCTATATCTAGCAGTGCGCCCGCGGCTTTGTTCGCGTGTATTACTCGTAGCACATACAATTTTCTTTAATTGAAAAACACCTTTGTACACCAGATAGGTAGTTCAGTCACCAAGTGTAAGAATGACAAAGCTGCTAGTCGAGTTAACTCTGCAGCAGGATAAGTAGCTATCTTAAGTTTGTTCCTGCCGCTAACAGACACATCGTCTGGGCTTTATTTACAGTCACAGCAAAGTTGACGTTGTAGGGCAATTACATACATCTAAATGTAAGAGGGTAATAGAATTAAATACGCAGTTTACGTGGCATTAAGACTGATTTCCCCCCAGTACAACCATAGGTGATTGTGCCCTAAATAACACACTTGTTTTTAATTATCTTCGATTCAAGTAAAGTGGCATTGGGCAGTTTCAGCGGGATAATATTTTACCGAAATATAAACTTATTTGGTGCCCCATCCTTGAGGTTAATAAGACGGTATATGTGGGATGACGCTTTCGATGACCTTTAGTGGATAGTGGACTGCATAATACACTTTTACCACTTTTGAACGACTTCATCTAAATTGCATTAATTTAATCTGTCTTGTAGTTTTTGTGTGTCAGAACGACAAACAGCTGCGCCACATAACGACGAAATTATTCAAAATTTCCTAGGCTCATATAGAGGTTGTACAACACCACGTCTCGATAGAACTGTAGAACGAAACTACTGTATAATTTATTTATCGCTGGTCGTACTTGCTTTTCGCATCGTCTGCCTTGAAAGATTACAAACTAAGTTTTCTTACTAATTAAGTTATCATATAAAGTAAAAAACTTCCATTGCTTATTTAAGGTATTTACGTAAGCATCATTACGACGCGAACACCTCTTCAATATTTCTACTGGTGGGATAAGTATTATCGACTGATAGAAAACCAAATTTATACCTTTCCACCACTTCAGGGGTCAAATTTCAAAAAATCTTAATATCACATCTTAAATATTTGTTCAAGTATCCAAGTGAAGTGAAATTCACGACGATAGCTCGTTCAGTCGCAGCAATATCGATCATTCATTAAAAATCACACATCACTCCTCTACAGTATTGAGAGTTCGAATTTTGAAAAATCTTAAAACTTTTTTTACAGCCATTTACGTAATCATCATCCTGAAGCAAAACTAAACTGAGTAGCTCGATGGATTCGATATATATCGAACATTTATCTAAAACACATTCCAGATATTATCACCTTCAAAAAGTCTGAAATTCGAAATATCTTTGTATAACATTTTAGACAACTTAACTTGTGTCTCTTGGACGTGAAAAACACGACAATAGCCCGTTGGGTTCAATATATATCGACGATTAATTGAAAAGACATTTCATCACTTTTCACCCCTTTTCACCTCCTTAGGTGGGAATTCCAAAAATTCCTGAAAATTTTTTTTAGGTATTTGAAAAAGCGTCACTATTAAACAAAAACCACGTCGCTGTATAAAATTAGATGGGGATGTAATATATATATATATATATATATATATATACACACACATACATAGTGTTCACAAAAAAACACCGACAAACTCCAGCACGTGATTCCTTGTGAAAAATAAAGCAGAAAATATATAAGATATTTTGTACGTAACCATAATATTAAGGGAGTAATTTGCCTTTGAAAATCAAATTTTAAAACTTTGATTTCCCCACAAACCGAACACTAATCGACATAAACTGAAAACTCAAGATATTACTTCATGACAATATGGCCGACAAACCAACAGTAAAACGCCAGTTGATACATTCAACCCTTACGAAAATAAATAGGTTTGTCATCCTTAAATTGCTGACAACTTTTTTAACGTAAGGATAATCCAACATTTAAAAGTGAATTATTAGGAAATGTTAACTTAGTAATAAAAAAAGGTCCTCTTGTAGCGACTGTCTTTTTTTCATAGTTTCCGTGCAAAACGCACGAGAAGTTTTGGCTTCGTTATACAGAGCCTAATGTGTAGGCAACACTGCGTACACGAGTGTCTGGTTTACTCCGCAGCACCGCACAGATTGTCGTACACATTCACTGTAAATATACCGTAACGTAGTTTAAATAGCTCATATAACCGACATATCGACGTTCATCCGGAAATACATTTCATCCCTTTTCGTCCCCTTAGAGGTCGAATTTCGAAAAATCCCTTCTTAGTACTCACCTACGACCTGAGAGGAACCCACAAAAAATTTCACGATTCTAGGTTCAGTGGTTTGGGCTGCAATTTGATATGTCAGCCAGTCAGTGAGAAATTTCATGCGCGAGAATTATTCAGTCACAATTTCCCATATATATTAAAATAATTTTTCTATAATTGTTTTTTTTTTCTTCCCTTATGTATACCTACAGATTTCGATTGACTTTTTAAGATTAATGTATGTATCATGACCGTTGAACACATAAGTAATTTAATAATAGGGACGACAATGACAAGTGCACCTAGTACCTTCTCTATGCGCAAGGTATTAAACAGGATTTTTTGTTTCTGCCAACTTAATATTTTTTTTTAAATATTGAAGAAAAATTTAGCAGAGCGTTTTATTATAGAAGTGCATGTTTCCAATTCGTAAGCGATTTTTTTCATGTTTGTGGATTCTAATGTAACATTCGTAACGTGCGTTGTGTATTGTGTTTTACATCTCTCATTTCAATTTTTTTTTTTTTTTTTTTTTTTTTTTCACAAATGATGCGGTAACAACACAATTGAAACGTTTTCGAAATGACTTGGGTTAGATGCGCTGTTCGGCCATCCGGATCTCGGTTTTTGTGGTTTTTAGAAATAACTCCAGGAAATTTGTAAGAGGTATCATAATTACATGTCAATTACATGCCCTCCCCCTTTAATGTACGGCGTAGCCATCGGACCCATCTCTAGTGACTTACCTGTCTACGATACCTGATGCCTTACCTACCATATTTGAATTGGGAACACATCGAGTGGTTTAGTTATAGAAAAATAAGCTGGTTTTAATCACATCGCAGAACGTCAAATCGGCTGCGCCCTTCAGACAAAAACCAAGGAATTATTTTAAAAAAAAAGTGATGATTTAAGTTTTTTGTCTTATTATTATGAACGGCCTTAACTATTTTCATATTGTTAAAACACGTTTTTTAGTATTGGTATCAACCTATGTTACTTATATATTTGTTATAAATTTTTATATCATTTTGTACTCGCATACATTTTCATCAGTTTTTGTTTATTTAGCTAATTTAGATGTGGGACACTTTTCATTGGACATGGCCTTATTCACAGAAAATATATTATAGCCTAAAGTAAAAGTTGCGTAATTTGAAGAGAAGTGAATGTGAAACAGCTTTCTCAACGTGTATATAATCTGTACTGTGAACCTTTCACAAAAACCGGCAATTAAAGAAGCTCTCCAGAGACTAAAAAATTAGATCTCTTGAACGATTTATTACTACTGGACTCAATAACAACCCGATTATTATTTATACTGCCATGCGAAATTTAAAAAAAAATCTGTAATATGTATTTCAAGTCATTAGTAAAGGTTTTATCTTCATTCTCTTCCTCACTTATTATCTTATTATATCACATAAAACACATGTTCTGAAGCGGGAGTCCTGGAAGTGGACGCGAATTTATCAACTCCTCACAAACACCTCATAAATGCAGGTGCATCTACCATTTTTTTGTCACAAGTAACTTCAAGTAGGTAACCACAGTGACCTCTCTACCAGGCAACACATGTTTCATTTATCCATGAATCAATCACTTTAATCAATGTAGAATAATCCACTGTCATTCATTAACATAAATTAAAGTATTTAAATTGTGGCGGTCAGACCACTCATCTTCCACTACGGGGATCCGGATTTAATTCCTGGTGGGCTTGGTCTCAGAATTTTTCGCATGTGAGGAAACGCTGTGGACGTTATCGTTGGCCAGCAGGTTTTATAAGGGTGTTCCTATTTCTTTTGCCTTTGCATTCCGTCGCTGCTCCATTGTAGGGCCTTACCTCATTTCATCACACAAGGAAGGACGCACGCCTACAGACATGCTCGCAGGTTGAAAGTCTGCCTCGGGGTGTGATATGTTGCCCTCGAGTTATTTCCTAATACACATTATAAATAATACTTTCATATGTGCACTGAAGATTGTTTGCTGGACGCTTTAAAGGGGATAAGTGTATGATACGTGTTTTATTTTTAATGCTGCGATAGAGTGCACATTCAAGTTATCAATACACTATATAGGAGTCCACCCGCGGCATTGCCCACGCATATTACGCGCAGCAACAAATACTTACTTTAATTGAAGGACCTCTTTGTATGCCATATTAGTACTTCAGCCATGAAGTATTAGGATATCAACGCTGCAAGTTGAGCTTACTGTGCTGCTGGATAAGTAGCTATAGCCACCCATGCGAAAAGCAGTCACAAGTTTGCTCCTGCCACTTGCAACCGACTGCCCCATGCCTTATTTATAGTCATAGCAAAACAGACCTTGAGTATGAGTGTTTTACATATTGTATAAGTAGTACACGTTGTACAAAGACATTTACCCCGAGCACAGCCATATTGACGGTGCCCTCTATATGAAACATCGAAATTTCGTTTAAAAAAATTAATAAAATATATAGAGATAGCACTATAAAGGCGTATTCACAATTGTGATGTCCAAAGTTATGTCCTAGGACAAGAATGCACTGATTGGCTCACGTGACTCTGTGACGTCACATTAGTGCCCGAAGTTACCGTGTCTTAGGACAAGTTTGGTCCTTAGTCAAGTATTCGCTGAATTTTAACTTTTGTCCGAAGTTGTGTCCTGAGACAGAAGAAAATTTCAACTATTTTCGTGGGCATTCGTAACTAGGTGTAAAACTGAGAACATTGAAATGAATCTCGCAAGAAATAGAAGGTTTAAAGCAATAGGAGCTTGTCAAGATATGAATTAATTACAACTTCGGGCCGGCTTCGGACATAGTAAATGTGAACAGCGAGGGCGAATCTAACCACGAAGTTCGGACACGTCCACGTCCACTGCCACGGTCACGTCTGTGGACACGGCCATATGTAAATAGGCCTTAATACGTAACGAAGAATGTTGACTCTAGTATAAAATATTTCTCAGTGGTTTTACTTGCTTTAACTGATCGTCTGCTTTGAAAGGTTTACAAACTAAGTTTTCCCCCCTGCTAATTGTGTTATTTTATAAATATAAAAACTGATCTGTTTTATTGGTATTTACCTATGCACCATTCTGAAGCACATAACATCTCAATACCTCAAATGATTATAGATAGATATCATAGGCTAACGGAAAAATAATTTTTCTCCTCACCACTTCAGTGGTTAACTTCGAAAAATCTTATCATCATGTGTGTAAGTATCCAACTAAGGTAAAAATCACGACGACAACTCATTACATCAAAGCTAAATCACCGGTTCATTTAAAAACATATTTAGTTCCTTCACAACCCTAAGAGTTTGAATTTAGAAAAGTCGCTAAAAATATTTACGGGCATTAACGTATTTATCCGTCAGGAATCAAAAAGCAGCTGTCTCGATGGGTACAATAGCTATCAAGGATTTATCTAAAACACATTCCATGTACTCAAAAAAGCTTTTGATCACAGTTAAGGGTATTTAATGGGTGTCACATTTAAGTGAAAACCGTAATGTTAGCCCGTTGGGTTCGAGATATGTTGACGGTTCATTCAAAACGCATTTCATCCCGTTCCATCACTTTCACTCCCTTTTGGTGTTAAACTTCTAAAAATCAAGAAATTGCTTCAGGTATTTAAGTAAGCATCATTCTCAAGTAGAAATCGCATCGCTATCTGAAAGTTTAGTTCTTTCGATATACGTATATTGATAGTTAATCGAATATTTTACCCCTTTTTTCTTTATCTCTTTGGGGTATAATTTGAAAAAATCCTGAAATAGCATTTTCGGTACATACGTAAGCAACTTCTTGAACTGAAGAGTACTTCGATACCTCGAATGGTTATATATATATACACACACATATGACAAAACGCAGGATATTACTTTAAGACAGTAAGGCTGACAAACCAACAGTAAACGCTAATTGATACCTTCTACCCTTACGAAAATAAAAGGCCTCCTTTAAATTGTTGACAACTTTTTTAACGTCAGGATAATCCAACATTTAAGAGTGAATTATTGGGAAATGTGATCTTAGAAATTAAAAATGTCCTCTTGTAGGGACTCTCTAGGACTCATAGTTTTCGTGCAAAACGCTCGTCACGTTTTGGCGTGGATGCACAGAGCCTAGCATGTAGGCAACACTGCGTACACGAGTGTCTTGGTTTATTCCGTTGCGCCACACAGACGATGGTGGACAGTCACTGTAAATATCTCACATAACACTAACCAACACTTTGTTCCTAGATTAATTTTTTTTATAAGAAAAAATGATAAGTGTGCAAGTGAAACAATGTGAGTATTTTATTATGTTCGTTAAAATGCTCAATAAAGCTCCAACATTACACAAAGAATTTGCATGTCCGTGTCAGCACAAATGGTAGTCTACAAGAATGGAAATGGGTGGGCAGTCTCTTCTCGAAAATGTATTACGATTTACCTTAGAATGTGTTGTTTGTTAACATGTGCCGTTAATTCTACCAGTATTAAACACACAAACAATTAAAATAAATTTGTTCAAGGTAGAGTTTTAGCCTTAAATGGCATTTAATAGTTAACGAATGTTCATATTAGATAACAAAAATGTTTACTGCAATAAATCGATATGGTGTGTAAAATAACACAGTGCTTCACTGCTTGTGTAACAGTGATGTGGCATTTGTTTTCGCATGCTTAAGTGGTAACTTACATTTAGGAAATCTGCATTTAAGATCACAGACAGATACAACTCTAGGGTCGACGGGTAGGAAAGGTAAGGAAAAGGTGTTCGGCGTATCACTACTGACACGAAATCACGTAGCTGATACGCGATTGTAATGTAGGAGTATTTTGGAACCTAACATTTGATTATAAGTTTACAGCAGGTACCGATAGATCCAAACCGACCTCTCCTTTTGAAGTGGAATAGCTTTGAATTCCAAATTGTTTCTTCTCTCTTTGTATGTTGCACAATTTTCAATACAACTTCCGGTAGAGAAAAACGCGCGTAGGAATGTCATAGTCACGAGTACTTTACAAATTTAGATGACTTGGTGGCTGTTAGTTCATCTATTCGTAACGGCAACTTTAAATAAAAAATTAACCATATATTTCATCACGCGCCCGCAAATGTTTAAGTCACTGACTAGTTTGTGGTTCGTAGATTTTTATTCAACTTAAAAGTAAGTTAGACTAAAACAATAAAAATTTAGATAATTAGAATTTTCTTTGACGACGTGTTTTTAAAACTAAATTTTTAATTTCTTACGCCTGCAATAATGTTATTTTCCCTTCTCAATGTAGTATCAGTATGGTATCGGCACTATTTGACAGTGCCGAAGAACAATATCGGCTCCCCTACACTTAACAGTAGATCCAGAATTACACGAGCTGTTTAATGTCTAACTTCGTGCATTGTACCCATACAAATTAAGCTAGGAACAAAGTGTTGGTTAGGGTTATGTAAGCTAATTACTCCTGTAATACCACGATTACGACCAAAGTGTATTGCATATTTCCTGCTTTATTTTCACAAGGAATCACCTGCCGGAGTTCGTCGGTGATTTTTATGAACATCCTGTATATTGCATACACATACATACATACATACACACACATACACACACACACACACACACACACACACATTCATACATAGATCAATAACCGAAAACAAACAGATTTCATGCCTTTTAACCTCTTAAGGTTCGAAATTTAAAAAATCAAGTTCGATCTATAGTCCTACAGACCATTAATAAAAAAAAACATTTTCTATCGTTTAGAGTTCAAACTTCGAAGAAAGAAAAACTAATATTGGTTTTTGGGCATGTACGAAATCGCTGCTTTAAAGCAAACAGCAAATATATCCCGGAGTGTTTGATAGATATCGATAATCAATCAAAAGACATTTCAAGTCTTCTCATCGCTTTAACTGTTGAATTTCGAGAAAAAAAAAATTAAATCGGCTAGTATGCATTTTTATGAGTGTCCCATATAAGTGAAAGTCACGGCGATAGCCCGGCGGGTTGGAGCTATATCAACGATACTTCGAAAACGCATTTCACCCCCTTTCACCCCATTACAGATCGAATTTCGAAACATCCCTTTTTAACGGGTGGCTTAAGGGAGGTCACCCTCAAAATTCCATATCACTAGGTCCAGCGGTATGTGCTGTGCGTTGATAAGTGAGTGAGTAAATAAGTGAGTGGGGCTCTTCATTTTGTATTTAGAATGTCTACGAACCGCCGCATAAGCACACCATGCAAATCCTGGCTATAAACTTGAGACGAAAACGTTTGTGACAAAATGTTGTAAGGTAACACTTTACGCGTACAATGTGACATCACAGGACGGAGTACGTGTGTAGCAATACGCCATCGTAGGCCATATCTAGTGTCGCCCCTGGTGCTTCACATCATCCTACCAAACACCTCGAGGCTAGGCACACTTCAAAAACCTCTCCACTCCATTACACTTTGCTCCGGCTCCTGCAGTCTATACACCCATTACAAATAGATGCACCGCCGGCCGTATGACCTCCCCCTCCCATCGCCCGGCGAGTTCCGAGTAGAGGGGGACAATTTTTCAAAATATAACGAACAGTGTATAGTCTAATCTGGGCCAGTTTTTCGCAATATAACGAATAGCGTATAGTCTAATCTGGGCCAAATTTTTACAGTATAACAAATAGCGCATAGCCCAATCTGGGCCAATTGTTCACAATATAACAAAAATTGTGTATAGTCTAATCGGCTGGACCGCACTGTCCTCCCCAGGGCTGCATCTAGAGGGGGAAGGGGGCAAGAGAGGCATTTGCCTTGAGCCTCAAATCCAAAGGGGCCACACTTTTGAATTTAAAAAAAAAATAAATTATTAAGAACTTAAATAAATGAAGCACAATAATACGAAATAATCATTTACTTTTGTTAGAACTGCATTTCAGTAACTTAGAAAATTTTTGCTTTGCTCGCATACATATATGTTGTATTTCTGTATGAACTGAATGGATTATACTGTGGTACTTGTAATTGTAATATGCCATACCTTAAAATTATCACTGCGTCTAAAAATAAGTAAACATGGGGGATGGGCCTCCGATTTATGTTGCCCCGGGCCTCACATTCTCATAAAATGTCCCTGTTCCTCCCCTACAACCCCCATTTATCCGGGAGGTCCCACCAAGCCAGCTTGGATGTCGTGAATCACCTTGGCTGCGAGGAATAGCAGTACAGTACAAACAAAACGGCCACATGCGGAATTCGGAAGCAACTCGACTGGAGGGCGATCCTAGATTGCCGTGGTGCGAGGTGAGTTGACTGGCCACTATATAAACCAAGTGCCTTTACTCTGGGAGGGAGGGGGGGGGGAACAAGATGCGCAGGAAAACACTGTCACAAGAACATTGGTTAGTACTAATTAAGTAATGAACATCTCGACGTCGCGCGCGGCTGAGTGTATCACCGACGGTTCTATTGATTGTGAGGATATGAGGAAGATTGATATTGTCAAACACATGCCGGCAAATAACGGAGCAAATGCACCTCGGTCGCCTTCCTATCAACCAGCGTGAGGGCTGTCATACACGGGTGACGCTCTAGGCCTTATCCTGACAAGTGACGAGCAGCTGACAGTCGAGAGAGACTGTGGTTCACCTGTCTTTAATCACCCTCACCTCGATCACCCTGCCTTTCATTCACCCTCTTAACTCTCCCTGCCCCCTCCTCGTCACTTTCTGCCAGCGCGCGTTGTTTGACGACCGCCGCCATCGCAGGCACGCCTTCTATGATTAATGTGGCTCGGTCGAGCCCGTACATTAAAGGACGAAACACGCAGGAGGCGTGGTCATGAGGGTTGACAGCTGCTGCGGATGCACCCAGGGTCAATGCCAGGGGAGGTCGGCGAACTCGTGCGAATATGGCGCGGCGCATGTTTTCCTG
This sequence comes from Medauroidea extradentata, assembly GCA_003012365.1. NCBI lineage: Eukaryota > Metazoa > Arthropoda > Insecta > Phasmatodea > Phasmatidae > Medauroidea > Medauroidea extradentata. The sequence goes on from PNEQ01020120.1 coordinate 11,087, forward strand.
GCCCCACGTGCGGCTTGGGTTGTGGTAATCTGGCACGTGCTAGGAGCCCATACCTTGGTCTGTTCGGCAGCGACAGGGTCCACCCCTTTCTGCCGCGGTCCTGTGTTCGTACAGGCAAGCTGGAAGGGGTAAGGGCGCCTAGAGCTAACTCTCACTGTGCGGAAGCAACTATCCGAGGAAATCGAGCAGATTCATGCTTTGAGGTTCCTATTTATGCTGTTTGGCGAGATTATTTTTCAAGTCTGGAAAGGGAGCAGGTACCGCAAAATTATTACACAGAAATGTTGGAAATGGTTTGTACTAAATCCTAATTTTTTTTTTAAACATAAGTTGCAATAATTTTGGCTAATTATCGACCTAATTAAATTTTCTTAAAGTCAAGCCAAAATTATAAAAGCTTATGTCTAAAAAATAGGCTATATTGCGCAAACAATTTGCAACATTATAACAGTTTTGCAATATCTGCTCCCTTTCATGATTAAAAAAAAAACTTACTAAAATAGCTTAAATAAGGACCCGTGACCTTAAAGGACACTTAAACCCCTAACATTTTGGATTGACAAATTTTTATCTGAAAGTTAACAAGGGTATGTATTTATTTTATATTTCGCTTGCAGACAAGGCTGGGTGAATGTTCTGATAAGCATTGTATGCCTGCTCTTGCTGTTTGCACCTCCAGAACCTCAAAAATGTTATAAGCTACTATGTTCTCCCTTTATATCTCAATGTTAATTCTTTTCACATGTGTATGAAGTATGCCTTTCAGGTGCCACACAGTGATCTCATTCTCATTATTTTTAAACTTTTTTTTTTTTTTTGTTACACGTAACAATTCCTCTGTGCACTCATAACCTTAGTTTTATTAGTTCAGTTGTGATTTTTGACATCTTTCTTGGGATTTCTCAATTTTTAAAACAAGTTTTATGGGCTTTTGATGATTCTCGAAAATTACCTCATAAAATCCAGTACTCATAAAATCAATATTCTACTGCAACCATTTTTGTGCAGCCCAAGCTGGTGTGGGCCTACCTTCAGATATTGTAGGCAGTTTAAACCCAGAATTTTGATCTGTAAAATAGTTTTTTTTTCTTTCATGAAGCATTATTTCTATTTGATTGCTCGCTCAACAGATATCATGTAAAGAAATAATCTGCAGTCTGCATAGCTGTGCAATTATCTTGAAACTTGTTACCAAGCCATGAATATATCACGTTTTGTATAGCATAAACTCACTGTCTGATAGCACTATATCAGTGAGCTGAACTAACACCACGGAGCAGCAGGGTAGACAATGACATTGGATGCATTTCTCTACAGCAGTGAGAGCTGAAGACCAACATATAATTTTGGTAATTTCACATATCTATGTACTTATTTTATCTGTAAAATTAATCTTTAAATTCAAAGTAAATTAAAATGCCCAAACTGCTAGACACACTTCTACATCACACAATATGCTGACTTGCTGCAAGCAGTATTTTATGTAATTAAAGAAGATACTGTCACAGAAATCAAATCTGGATGTGTCTTCAGTATTATTGTTTATAAAGATGAAGGTCTCGCAAAACAATAAGAGTTTATGAATAATATACTTACACAGCATTGCAATCAGGAGCTATTACTTGGTTTAATTAGCTGAATGCTCATAGTTTAATTAACACAATAACTGTCTTTTAAAACTACATAGGGCTCGCTCGACGTAACTGTGTCGGCCAAGCATATCAAGACACACATCAGTAGCCCAGTTCATAAATTACAAAATAATCTTGTGTATCAATTTGGATCTTTCATTGACAGTTTCACAAGCCTTCAAAGAGATGTTTCTGTGAATTGATAGCACTTTTGAGTCCGTTAAATCTTTATTGACAAGCTGTATTTCTCAGGTCGAATTTTATTACTTTCAGTACAAAAAATTATCTCTCTAGTGTCAGAGTAAAAAATGGTAGTGTGTGCAAAAATTAAATGAGCCTAAAAGTATTGGCTAAAACTTCTTATAGGAAAAACTTGTTAATCACGACTAATCAAAGTTTCAATTTCAGTTTTACATATGTTTTCCTTCCCTAACCTTGCTTTCTTCAGAGCTTCAAATCACCACTCAAATTAGTTTGTGTCATTGGTGAGTAAAATTCTGTTAAACTCATACACTGTCCTCTTATTTTCTGTCATACCACTTTCTAGAAGAGAGATAAAACCATCCAACAATTGCTTGTGATTAGCAAACCTTATTCCTAAATTAAAAATCAAATACAGTACAGTAATAAAAAAGATAAAATAGCCAATCAATAGTAATCTATTTTACTTGCAATAATAGATGTCCTATTATTTTTTTAACTTTTGAAGTTATTTCCAACGACTTAGCTTAGTTATATAAAATCTTGAACTCTTGCTCTGAATTGCTTTGATTATTTTAGTCTTTTCTTTTTGGATTCAGTTTTGAATAAACCAAGTTGGTTTATTTTAGGATATGGTATGGGAAACCAACATTGTTAATAATCCACTGTAAGGAACGAATTTTTAATATCTACACATCACAACAAAATATACTGATGGAAAACCTGCAAACCAGCCTACAGAAAAACTACCAATGTATTGGTCACACATGAAATAAAGAAATATGAAAGCAACCAGGCAGAAATATGCAACATTTTCCAGATGCTGGGGGAAAAAAAGTGGCTGGAAAAAGGGAACTTACATTTAAACCAGTTCACTCTATTCTTTATTAATTTAAGAGTTACTATTACTAGATCTCAAACTTTACTGACAGCTGTTAGTGTTATTGCACAGAGCTCTGAAATATAAATCTACAAAAACTGAGTCATTAATTACATCTGATGGGTACTTTTATCAGGATTCATGGCACATTATTATCCAAATAATAAAAAACACACAATCAAAAATATATATTCGTCTATATTCTCATAAAACATATATTTACAGCCAGCAGAAAACAGACATGTTAGCAGAGCTGAAAAAACTTTTACTGCAACAAAATGTTTACAATTATGACACAGTCAAAATTCCTACAGCAATGCGAAATACTGAAGAAAGGAACAAAAAATACACGAAATACTAATGATCACACCAAAATTATTTGTGGCAAATACACATTTGTTTGGTTCACATAAAAAAAAAAAAAGTCAAAAGAACAAATTAAATATGACAAATTATACTCTCTTTGAAAACTTTTTAACAACGAAAATTGTGTAAATGCAAAAAACAAATTTTAAATAAGAATTTACTGCCTGATTTTATACACACTGCTGGAAGACAAGTTTACTGAAGCTACCACGAAAGAAAATGTCAATATTATCTAGACTCTGCAATCTAAAATGTAAGACAGTCTTATCAAGAAAAACATTCTAAAATCATATTTTATTGTGGCCTCACACGTCAACTTTGAGTATGGTGAACTCTATAAGCTTACATTGCTTGTTACTGTATGTACACTTTTATGCTTATATTAACTAAGATTTAAACTGGCTAAAAGGAGAAATGTAACAAGAGCTTCAAAGTGCTCAATTTATCATGAATAGCCTACTATGTACTCACAATCATTATTTGGCAACACCAGAAGTTATACAGGATTAGCTTAGCTTGCAGTTTACCAGCTACTAACTACAGTCATTTTTGTACACTATTTTGAAACTATACTTCCAGATTTTCATTTCACTGCATTAGCTTGTAAAGTAAAACAAATAATAAAATTTGAAATGCCTCTGCAAGACAGGCTCCAAAAATAATTTTTAAAAAATCCAGCACAGATCAAGGTTAAAAGGACATGGTACATATAAATATGTATGTGATAAGCTACTAAAGGTACAAAGATCAGGTACAGAATATACAATAATATGATACTAACTATTATCTACCAAACATGACTTGATGAGTTGATGGACAACAAATTCTCATCTAAAGACAATAATAACAGCAGACTATAAAAGACCTATATGGTGGACATGGAAGCTGAAATGAGGGGAAATATATATATCTGACTGAGGAAGAGGTAAGGAAGACTTGCAGCATGAATGGGCTATCTATAATTAAAAATATTACAAACAATGTTGAAAAAAAAGTAACCATGCTAACAAAAATTACATCTTGGGAATAAAACAAACAGCACTACGCAGATAAAGGCTGGAAGACACATTTTATTTAGAAGAAGAGCAAACAAAAATATTAATTATGTTAGCTTTATCACGGACTAAGTGATGGCAAACTGCAGTTTGATGGATGGGATGCCAGCAACCCTTTGTTTTATGAATCTATCTACAAGTACTAGTTTGTAAAAACATACTTATGTATATGCCTGTTTTATTCTCAAGATGTAATCAGTAGCCTAACTTGAATATTACACTTCAAACCCTTTCTCTGCTTTAGTTTTATTTTACATGAACATGTTTAAACCACCTCTTTCTGTTCCAATATTTCAAGTTCTCTTCTTCTTACACCACCTATTAATTAGTCAGTCAGCTATATCACCCTAGCATACTCTACAGTAACTTTGCATCCACTACCTACAACTTCAGAATTTTTAATGTCAACCTACATCAAAGTCTGAGCAGCCTAAATCATTGAGGTTCACAGTTCCCCAAACCACACTATTTTCATTAAAGTTTAGAGGAGCACCTAATTTAAACTTCTATTTACAGATGGTTTATTTAATTAGCAAATTTCAGCAGAGTTGGTTGCAGTCAACACATCAATAAACCAAAACAACAGAACATGAAAGATTTCTGGGACGACATAATATTGCAATGGCGTTATGTCCACAATAATACAGCTCGTCAAATAAATACGTACATTTAAAATATCCTCTACTTGAACCTATTTAACATCTTTAAGTAAATCTACATTACTATGGAACCTTGCAGTCTGACACATACAGCAACCTCTGATGTCTAAACATACTGTTTAATTATCACATAACTGTGAATACTGTGAATGCATAGCAGAAAAAACATCTCAATAATGCCCAGTGGGAAGATTCAGTGAACTTTATGCTGCTGATGATTGGTTCATTGATTGTTTGCTGGAAGCTTAGTCAATGATTTGAGTCATGGATTGTTTGCTGGGAGCTTAGTCATGGATTGTTTGATTGGAGCTTAGTCACGGATTGTTTACCGGGAGCTTAGACCATCCAGCCACCTATAAAATGGACGACAAACTACCTGGTGTGAATGTAGCAGTAACTTGTGAGGTGGCCAGTTAAGCTAGTGATATTCGAGACTACAAATATTTGTACCAGAACTTATTTTGTTTCACATTCCTTTACATACGTGCAGTTGGACCGCGTTTTAAGAAGTACAGCACCTAGCAGTACGACAGCCAAAAATATTAGAATTTTTTATTAATAGGCATATACATATTTTATCATTTAAAATTTATAAATTTTAACTAATAAACAGCTTACCTTTATTCTAACAACTATGCACATGATTTTCAAAACAGGTCAAGCAAGATGGCAGCTTAGTTATATTGAAGTCCTTGCATAAAATTTTAAATACTTTGATATTTATGCTACATAAAAAAGCAAGGAAAAATATGAACACACATGAAAGAATTTAACATTTAAACACTTTTGTTTAGTTACACAAAGGTAAAATAATTAGGTTAAAACTGCAGGCAACTTAGAGTTCCACGAAAATGGCTTTTGATTGGTACACTTCATTTGCCTACTGGAAGACAAACTCTTGCAGCAACCTTGTTCGCACAAGACCAACATCATGGTTTTAGATAACAGTTAATGAAGGAATTGTAAGCAAAGGCAGATAATTCGCTAAAAAATATTGTTTACGAGTAAGTATAATACAACTGTACTACAGTATTTCTAAAAAAAATTAACTCATAAGTTAGAAGTTTCAACGTGCCACAAAAAGGTTTTAGTGACTAATACATACTGTGCCACCTTTGAAAATATTTTACAGGAAATCTATTCTATTTTTATTACATGCTGAAAGTATTGATGACAATTGCTTGTTTTATACTAGCTTGTGTTACTTCAAAATGCCTACACTACATGCAGATTACCAATATAGCAAATAGATTATATTATACAGCCAAGTAATACATGAATCATACATGTTCACTAAAACTAAAAGATGACAAGTATACTACAAATAAAGCCTTCAATGGCATTACTAAATACTGTACTGCAATACCATACTTGTAGTACCGTATTTTATTACTGTGAAAGAAACTTCCGCGTCTAGCAGAAAGAAGTACCATTCTACTAATAGTTCCAAATTATATGCTCAGTAGAGCTAACATCAGACATGTTACTTAACTGATATTTTACTGAGTACACAATGCTAAAACTGCATGCATATTTCTTGTGTGTGTAGTAAATGTTAAACTAAACTTCAGTAATTGCAACAACATATACACATTTTTCTAATAGTTGAATCTTGCAGTTAACAAAAAAAAACACACACAACATCAAAATTGAGAGCATGCTGCAGGCACGTCCATATTGGCTCACTGCTTGAAATTATTTTGCAGTATTTAACTTCTGGATGATTCAACTGTCATGTAACAAAACACAAATAATTCTTCACGCTACTACAGTAGTTCTCTTTTCCATACTCTCTATAGCAGACTGCAATGTTGCAGAAGTGACAGTATTCTGATGCACTGTTTTTGCTGGTATTTGAAACTGATGATGTCTAAACAGCAGTAATTTACTCAAATCAACCAAAATTAATTCCACTTGGTAACAACTTATTTTCCATGCAAGTTTAACAGGCACCCTCAAATAAAAAAATTTGCAATTTTCCTCGTTAAGTTTCAAAGAACATTTTAAATGTGTACACTAAAAGTATCTCAAATATAATTTCATTATTTGTGTAGTATGTAACTAACAGACAAACTAAAAAAAATATTTTCTTTTCTTACTGAAAATAAAGGCAGGAGGATAATAATATAAGTCACATCTTAATTGCATAGAAGGGTAAAAATCATGCAGCTACTAAAATCAGAATGAAAGCACTGCCAGGTAATATAATTCTTAAGCCATAACACAATTTGCTATTTGCTTTTGTTGGAAAACATATGCCATCCTGCCTAAACAACTTTGTTATGGTGTTTAAACCTTTGTCAACTTGCTTTTCCTTCCCCTTAAAAAAAGTTTTTACTTTATGTACCGGTATGATAGCTTTATGTAGCAATAAATTAATAATTATGTTAATTGCATACACAAAATTTATGAACAATACAGTATTTCAATATTCATTGTTGTCATTGTTAAGAAAAAAGAAAAAGACTTCAGTCCTCCAAGTCAAAGCAAAACATGAAAGAAAATAGCAATATGATAAAACAACACTTACGATAAACAGAATATAAATAAATTACACTAGTAATCATGAAATTTCACGTCAATGTGTTTTGTATACTAACGAAAACCTTTATTTTAGCCAATTTAATAGTATCCATGTTCTCAACGAAAAAAGTGTTGGTAGGTTTTTTCAAAGTTGGGACTACTTATTGAAGGTGCTGCAACATACTCAGCCTCTGTGGTTGAGAAAACAACATTTTTCTGTCGCCATGAAATAGTGCCTCCAGCGAACTTAGCAACTTTGTGAAAGGCTTGTTTAGAATATCCTCCTTAGTCTCCATCACTGTAGACTTCCAGTGAGCTGTTTTATGTCTGCGAGTGGTATTTAACAAACCACGGCTTGGCATCATCTATGGTACTTGAAGATTCTTTTGACAGCTTGCCAGTCCCTTCTCTTTGGTGATTTCTAAGTCCTGGGCTGCAATCTCTGCATATGCAATATCAGGACATGATAATACCATAAAATACACTTTTCTCCATTCACTCTTAGTTGAGTTCTGAAGTAAACAAATAACATAATATCAATGCACTTCGCTAGATTCTAATTGGCTCAATTTGTGCAGCGCGCCGACGTACTAATTCCAACCGACATACTAATACTAACTGTGTACAGTCGGTATCATAGGAAACAACGTCCTATACATTAAAACCATATTGCGTGAAAATTTTGTACATTTTATCGTCATACGGAAACAAAAATTACATAAAAACTTTAATAAAAATATTGACATCATGAGCAATTACAGTATATTTCAAAATGTAATTGTAATTATCAGGCCATTACTAACGATCGTATTCAAAAATTCTAGTACTAACGTAACAAAAATTTGGTACTACACGCAGAAAAAAAGTTATCAACCAAATGAATGGTTAAACTTACTGTTAAGACGACCTGATTTATTCTGTACTTCGTTTTGGAAAAATGACAGTTTATAAATCACAAATAATCTGTCAATAATTCACGACACTTTTTTTTTATTAAAAAGAATGCTATGCGAGATTTTTATTCTTGCCTTGTATACATCACCGCAGTGTGTTTAGTAATGAAGACATATATCCACGTTTAGAAATCCATGCAAGACATTTTCACTGTTCACGTCCAGCGTCACATAACCGCTAATCCGCAAGTGATGTAAACATAAACAGACGTGAGGGCAGAACGAAATAGATCAAGGAATTTTGGTTCGGACTAACTGGAACGGAAAATGGATACACGGAAAAAGCATTCGCAGAAGCCACAAAATTGACGCGTTAATGTCCAAAAATACTTTGGAAAAAAAATAATAAAACATTACATCTTAATGTGATATTTCTGACTTATTTTTACTGTTATAATTATTACTGAACTAAACTTTTGGAATTTTCAGAGTATCGTACGACAGTCGTTAAACAACTCGTGAAATCAACTGTACGGACGTGCCGTCCGCTAAGCATAATTACATTAATAAACATATAGCGTTGTAGATTGTGTTTGCAACGTATGTATATTTCAGATATTTGTTAATAAAACTCTCTCATTAAGTGATGGAGTCGTAAATTTATATGTAAACTACAGATAACAAAGATATTTTTCTTATGCACGATCACAGTGCACGGCGGTCTGCCGCCAATGAACATGTTTGTTTATAATTTGCTTTGTTTATCCAAAAACTCAACTTAAAGTGAACGGAGAATAGCCTTCCTACAATTTGACAGTAAGGCACATTCTTATCCAGTAGTCCCACATTTATTACAGAAACACCTGTTTCTTGAGGAGCTGAAACAGGGTTTGCCTCAAACATGTTAAATCTTTTAAGGGTTTTTTGAATGTAGATAGACGAAAATTGATCCCATCAACTTACATCTTTACCACTACACCAAGGAAGCAGTCAGACATACTGATACCTGAAAATTTTTCATTTTCTTCAAAAATGTTTTGAAATCTTCAATATCTGAACCTGTAAGAAGCCCATTGTCTACATAGATAGCCAGTACAAAATTTCTACAATTTCTTCTGCACATAAAGACAGCTTGACTTTGGACCAAGACTAGTTTTTCCAGAAACTAAAACTAGTTTCTTGTTCTAACATCGTGGAGCTTGTGTCAATTTAAATGGACTACGCTATAGGTGACATGTCTAATGCCAGATTCAAAATTTTCTGGTTGCCTTACATTAAACTTCTTCCTCGAGTTCCCCATATGGAAATGCAAATTTTACATCTAACTGAACAAGTACTAAATTCTCTGCTGGTGTTGCTGCTACATCTAGAATTACTTCCGTCGCGTGGATATCTTCTGCCACCGCCGGGTCCAGTGGACATAAACAACCCAAATGCAGCCGTGAATTGGGATATTTTTTATCAGAAGTTAAAATTGTACCTCACAGCTACCTCTCAAACCAATGCATCGGATGCAGTGAAGATCGCATTGCTTCTTAGTTACATCAGTGACGAAGCTTTGCTCACGTTCAACACGTTCAATTTCACCAAAGTAGACGGGAATGAGAGTGGAAAGTATGATGATGTGATTGCGGCACTTCAGCAATATTGTTCTCCGAAGAAGAACACCACATATAAACACTTTAAGTTCTCACAACGGATATGGGAGGAAGGGGAGACTTTTGATCAATTTTTCACAGCGTTGAAACTGCTAGTGCGACATTGTGAGTACAAAGATCACGAAGAGAGCATAATTAGAGATCGAATCATCCAAGGCTGTAGGGATCGTTCATTAAAAGAAACTCTTATGCGGTTGGAAGATACCTCCCTGGGGAAGATACGGCAACATTGTTGTTTAGTGGAAACCAGCATGAAGCAGGCACAACAAATTAATGCGGCGATGTCTACTGATGTAATGAAGCAGGGCCTGTGCATGGACGCAATCCAGCAAAAAGGCAGCAAACAATGGACACCGAGTTACGCACAATCGGGGCAACACAGGCAAGGCACACAACAGGCAGGTACAAACAGAGATGTAATAGTGCAGTGTACATGGTGCAATAAAACTCACAAAAGACGGGAATGCCCGGCATGGGGGAAAAAGTGTAGCAAATGTGGCAGTTTAAATCATTTTGCTGTTGTGTATAGAGTTAGGCGAGTGAGAGCAGTGCAAGCAACTGCAGATAGTGAGGATGATTGTTTCGAGTTGTGTCATTTAAGATTAGTTAATTCTATTAATCACAGTAGAGAAGAACCAAGTGTAGAGAAGCAGCAGTTGCAATGGAAAGAACCAGTCCAAATAGAAGACAAAAGAGTAACCATGAAAATAGGTAGCCACAGGATCGGAGGTAAATGTGATACCTAGTACTGTTTTTAAAAAAGTAGACAAACAACTAAAGCTTAGAAAAACCAATGTCATGCTAGAACCTTATGGTGGAGGAAATAAAATTACACCACTGGGCATATGTAGTACAATTGCATTGTAAAGCAGGCATGAGGGAAGCATACCTAGACTTCTATATTGTTGATTGCAGCTCAGTACCATTACTAGGATTGCAAGGCTGTGTCAAAATACACAGTATATCAGAGGTGGACAAGGTGAATCCAGTTATTGAAGCCTATAGAGATGTGTTTAGAGGTTTAGGAACATTCCCCAAAGAACATGACATCAAGGTAAATCCTAGTGAAGAATGGTTCCAACATCCAGCTTGCAGAGTTGGAAAGTCCAGGCTGAGACCTTTCAAAACAGAATTGGACCGACTGACTCGTTTAGGAGTGATAGTTAAAGTGAAAGAGCCAAATCCAGATGGGTTTTTTAGCAATGTTGTCATCGTGGACAAACCCAATGGTGAGGTTAGGATCTGCCTAGACCCAGTGGAACTGAACAAGGTAATTTTCAAGAAACATCACATGATAAAAACATTACAAGACGTGCAGGATCAATTGAACAAGAAAAAATACTACTCTATGTTTGACTTTGAAGAAGGGTTCTCCCAAATCAAGCTGAGTAGTGACTCAATGAAATTCGTCATGTTTTCTACCCCTTTCAGAATATTTCAGTATACCGGTACTAGGATGCCCTATGGACTAGCACCGGCACCAGAAAAGTTTCAAGAAGAGGTTGATAGAAGGTTTGGAGATATACCTAACTGCCTAGCATATATTGATGACCTAATTTGTTATGGGGAGACAGAACAGGAATACAATACAGCTATACTATTCGTTTTAGAGCGAGCCAGGGAACTAGGGTTTTGATTCAATAAAAAGAAAATACAATATAAACAAAAGGAGGTCAAATATATAGGTCAGATATTTTCGAAAAAAGGTATGAGTATGAACCCAGAAAAAACTAGAGCCTTACAAGAAATTCAACCACCCAAAAATCGTAAGGAACTACAAAGCATCTTGGGGATGTTTAACTACGTCAGATCGTATATCAAGAATATGTCTGAAATCGAGAGACAATTGCAACAACTTAGGAGAACTGATGTGACATGGCAGTGGCTACCATGTCATGATCAAGCGCTAGCCCTGTTAAAAGAACTAGTTGTTCAAGCACCGTGCTTGAGGAGTTTCGACCCTGCAGTACCAATTGTATTGCAGTGTGATGCATCCAAATCAGGCCAAGGGGCATGCCTACTCCAACAAGGACAACCAGTTGCGTTTGCGTCAAGGAAATTAACAGAGACTGAGTGTCATTAGGTGCAGATAGAAAAAGAAATGCTGTCAATCGTTTTTGGTGTAACTAAGTTCCATGAATGGGTTACTGACGAACAAACCCGTAGACAAGATAAATTCCACTTGCCTTAAAAGACTCAGACTTAAAATTCTCCCATATGCCCTATCTGTGAACTATCTTCCTGGGAAAGAAATGCATGTTGCTGACCTCCTCTCACGATCTTACATCAAGGACGAGGTATCTGATGATATCCAAACACCTTGCAGTCACGCCAAGCAAGCGAGTACAGTTTGTGAAAGAAACGGAACAAGATCACGAGCTGAAGTTTTACAACATTACTACATCCTGGGTTGGTCTGAACACAAAAAAATGGCTGACTCAAGTATTCATAAGTACTGGCCTTAAGACATGAAATCTGTGTACAAGAAAACCTAGTGTTTTACGATGATCGGATAATAGTTCCCACCAAACTAAGACCAGAAATCTTACAACAGTTACACAAAGGTCACTGTGCAATTGACAGGTGTCTGGCGAGAGCGAGTAATGTGTTGTATTGGCCAGGTTGGGCCAAAATTGTTGAGGACTACGTAAAACAATGTAAAAGCTGTGAAAAGTATGCCTCTAGGAACACACAGCACGAATACCAAGCAAGAGAAACTCCAAAACTTCCTTTTGAACGGGTCTCTGCAGATATTTTAGATTTTGGGGGCAAAAGTTACTTAATAGTAACTGACGCATATTCTAAATGGATCAATATAATTCCAATGGTAGGGAAAAGTGCTGATCATGTGGTTGATGCATGCAAAACAGTGTTTGCTGTCCATGGTGATCCCCAAGTGCTAGCGACAGATAATGTACCGTTTAACTCCAAGAAATTCCGGAACTTTGCAAGGGACAAGTTTGTACTTCAGCTAAGTAGCCCAAGTTACGCTCAAAGTAATGGCTTAGCCGAGAAAAGAGTGCATGTGGCTAAACAACTGTTGCGGAAATCATGGGAAACTAACGCAGACTACAGAGATACTCTGAAAGAATACAGGAACATGCCAATTCCGGGGTTAGGAGTGTCTCCATCAGAGTTGTTAAACAGCCGAGTAGTTCGCACTGGCCTGCCACTAACAGAGGCCAAACTAAAGCCAAAAGTGATGGTAGGAGTTCATGAATGGTTGCAGAAGAGAGAGGAACAAACTAGAAGATGGTACAATCAAACTGCGGGACGAAGAGAAACTGAACTCAGGGAAGGACAGAGTGTTGTAGAAAGGACACATCAAGATAGGTATTGGAAACCAGGTCAAATTATAGGCAAACACTCAGCACCAAGGTCATATTGGGTATCGAACTACAGGGGAAATGTAGTACGACGAACATCGCGTGATTTAAAAATGTCGGTCAACCGCTATGAACCTAGAAGGACCTAAAGCGATCTAGAGAATAAGTGCGCAGAAAAGGATATTGTGGCTGTAACCACCGACGAGGAGCAAGCTAACTGTGAAGTAAATAGTGAGGAGGAAATGGACTGGCCAGGTTGGAATGGAAGGGAGGACACAGAGGACCTGATTGGGGAAACCACAAGTGCGAGTCCATTGCCAATAAGAGAGCATAGATGTCGAAAGAAGAAGTTACCCTGTACAGACTGCATTCCAACTGTATACATAATTTGTATGATAACTTAGTTGGTCAATCTTGTGCAAATGTTAGGCTACAGAGTTCATGTATCTGTTCTGTATTTATGTATAATTCTTATCAATTGCATGTTAGTGTCATACCTATAGACATATTATATTGATCATTGAGATGTCTATTAAGTATGTGCGTCAGTTACCATAATAAAATGTACCTAGCTAAAACAATAGTGCTGGAAGGGATAGATTATGTATATATCTGTGGAGTTTAGATGATAGGTTTAGTATTGGATAGTTCGCACCAGTGCAGTGCAGAGTGTTATGTAGAAGTGCGTGTGAGTAAACAAGTAGAAAAGATATGTAAAAGAGAATAATAAATATACAAGCTAGATCAGTGTTCTTTATTGATTATATGAATAACCACAACAAAATGTATATACGTTACGTTTAACTAAACAACATACCGTACGTATTTATAAAAAAATTTTGGTAAAAAGAAACAACTACTAAGGAATAAATACTTCAATTTTTAATTATAAACTAAATACCTTGAGTGTATTCATTCATGTTTCGCATCTGTACTCACTATTTGTAGGTGCAACTTTTATCCTTGTTATTTTCACTATTTTTGCTGCCGATAAAATTAATGCTGTTTTTTTGCCATTCATTCCTGTTTTTCAAAGCGATGCATGATAAAAATTTTGCAGTTTCCGGAGACATAAGTTCTGTCGAATTACACATCACAACTTCATCGCAACAATATTTGTACCTCAGTGCTGTCGCATAAATATGTTCAATCTTAATTTAATTACAATGTTAAACAACACAAAAAATTACCAGGTACCATGTAAAAAAAGAATAAATAAACACATTCACTAAACCTAAACATATTCCCGCCATTTTCTCGTCTACTTAGAGATACTTGAATCTCGCTTTCGTTGTCAAAAATCGATTCTGTCGATTCACTTGCAATTGATTCTCTAATCAAAGGCATTATTTGCTACGGAAAGCACTAAAAATTTTATATATATTTTGTAATTTCGCACAGAATGATAGGACTTCTCAGATTTTAAACAAAAATTTAAAAATTTGTGACTTTGCGCAGCGGGAAAAACCGTTGTCTCTAGAAATAACAAAAATTGCAGCTGTCAAACTACCGTCCAATTTCTTGATGACATAACGAAATGATTGGTGACAAAGAAATTACTGCAGAATAGAACAAATTCAAGTAAATTTCCCGCACGTTCCCGAACCCAAAAAAGTCACGTACATTTCCTGTACTTTCCGCAATTTCCCGATCGCTGGACACCCTGATAGAGTTTCTCTTGAAACGATATAATGTGCAAGGGCCGAGAAGTATCACGAACACAGAACATACAGCACACCCAGTTTAAAGCAATTCGGGGGCGGGCAACACGATTTATGAGACAAGAGAATTTTCCCCTCTGCTGGAGAACAACACTTTGGCAAAAGTTTGCCAAGGACTTTAGAAACACGAATACGAAATTCCAGCAATATGCTGTTTGTATGGGGCAAACAAAAACATTACTTGCTAACACAGACTACTAATGCAGACCAGGCTCCGATATATTTTCATACGCCACGAAATACTACTGTTGCTGAGTGGGGGCAATCGAGCGTACTATCTGCACTTCTGGGAATGAATGCATGCGGTGGACTGTTATGCTAGCAGTTACTGCAGATGGAAGGAAGCTTCTGCATTACGTGATCTTTAAGCACAAGACATTGCCACAAGGCAAGGAGTTTCCTCCAGGAATTCATGTCCCGGCACAAGAGAAAGGATGGATGAATGCTGAACTTGCAAGGACTGGATACAGACAGTGTGGGAGCGTTGACCAGGGGGTCTACTGAAGAAAAAGACCTTGTTGGTGTGGAATAAGTTTTCACGGAATCGAGGACTGATGTTACCATCATCGCCTCACATTAATGTTGCAACCCAATGTCTCTGTGAACAAGCTGTTTAAGGGACACCTTCGCTTGCACAGTGAGTGGATGGCCAGCGGGACTCAAGAAGTGACCAAAGGTAGGAAGTTGAAGCGACCATCATTGCCAATGGTTTGCGAATGGGTAAAGCGGAGTTGGGCGCTAATAACAGACAAGATAATTACAAAAAGTTTCAAGAAGACAAGCATTTCATGCGTGCTGGACGGTACCAAGGCCAACGATCTTTGGTGGCAGGAGAACAGCGACTCATGACAACGACATTGACGAGCCAACTGTAGGTGACGAGTCTGATGCAAGGAATTCTAGCACAGACGATGAGTAACTTGGTTAGTGCTTTCAGATAGTAGCTTATCTGTTTTGGTATCACCTGTAATAATGTATTTTTGATTGAAATTTGTGTAATGCTGTGTTTGATTTTTTTGTGTACGTCACCCATTGTTTATTATGTGCGCATCGTAAATAGATGTACAGATATGTGCCTAAATAACAGCCCTTTTGATTTAGCAATTTGAAGTAATTTTGTGAAAATTTTAAATCTTTTAAAATTTTCTCCTCACATAATTGTCGCACTTAAATTATTTCTCAACAAATTTAGTAAAATTGCTGTGACAATTATGTGAATAAATATGGTATTTGCCTTAACCTTTGTCACTCTTCAATTATTGTTTACACTTACTGTTGTCCTGTGATGTCATTATTTACTTAATTTTATTTAGTTTCTTGTCTCACATGTGGTAATGGATAATGTCCATTTAAACTTCTCAAGCCATTCAAGAACAAGATTTCTCTCAGCAAGTAATACTATGATGCCAGGAAAACATTGAGCACCAGTCTCTCGTCTTTACCTGTCATCATTCAAATGTTGTTTTTATCCCAAATACTTCTCACTACTTACATTTATATATTATTAGTAAAAAATAGTTTCTTTAAGGTACGGCAAACACATCAACCTTTTCAAACAAAAATATTGTGTGAATATACTGTACAAAGATATAAAAGTACGTATAATTGTGTAGATAAAAAGAGTATGAACTGTTTACAAATAAAGCTTTATGAAGCAGCTGAATAGATCCTAAGAATATGCCTATGTACTGTGGATACAAATATAATCAGTAACACTATAAAAAACAAAAATAGATCTCAAAAAATACAATTACTAAATAGTTTGTTCTACACAACAGGGTTCTTACAGCAACATACCATTAAAATTCAAGGACTTAACTAGGATTTTTCAAGGACCACAGTAAATTGCATTTGATACACAGAATTTTTACTTAAATATTTAAGGTTCTATTTAAAATGTTTCTAGTTTTTTTCTCCTCTCCTTTTAGAAATGAAGTTCACCAATGATAAATAAAACACAAATCAGCTTCGACTTGAGAAACATTGTGGGAGACATTCTGCTCTACAGCATGCACTACTGCATGCTATGCCTCTCTCACACCCGACACGTAATTTATTTTTTATACTCGCGTAAATACAGCATTTCGTATGGGACACTTTTTCTTTTCAAAGCTCTTTAGTTTTATTTTGGTCATTCTTCTCTTCCAAAGAAGCTTTGCCATGAAACTCTAGTTTCAGTGTACTACTTGCCATGAACACATACAAAAGAAATATTAGGAATAACAGACCATGCTGTGGCATGCCAGAAAGTATATTAATTACACAGACACAGCAAAACGTTTGTTATCGTCAAGTAAATTGCATTACAGAAATAATGCATAGAAAAAATATAGGATTTTAATGTTAAGAAACTAGTTGGAGTATTATGTTACCAAAAATTCAAGGAATTTTCAAGTAGTAGTTTAAATCAAGGACTTATCACAGCCTTTTAAGGACATGGACAAAGTTCAGGACTTTCCAGGACTGTAAGAACCCTGACACAATGTTGTGATTTCATGAACAATTAGTGATAGCAGCTAGAATGTATGCATACTTTAAAAATAACACAGGATATCATTTTCTCAAACTGTTTTTAAGTCTGTATCCATCCGATGTTATTACATCTGAAAAATAATTTTCTATTGATGTTATGCCAACCTAAACCATGTTTAATTACAATGCACTTTACTTATTATTAAGGTAAAAATATGATAATTAAACAACATTTTAAATAAACAAACACAATGTGTGTAAATTTCCCTTACCATCACTAAAATACACATCTACAAATAATAAAATTATAGTTAACAAAACCTAGGAATGTACCTACAACCATTTTCAATAACATAAAAATACAGTCTCAACATTATAATGCTTATCGAAAACTTTACAATATACTTATTAACAAAATAACAAAGAATAACTTAAAACCATTAAAGAATAATCTTTCTATGAAGCACTCTAAACTTTATAAAAAATTCAATCTAAATATAACAAGCTGAAACTTACATTTATTGTGACCAAGCAATGTTTAAAATACGTACAAGGATAAAAGGGCCACTCATAACCATTATAAAAGTATGCTACTGCTGATGGTTTTGTTTGTTTTTATAATGTAGTTACATAGTACCAACAATGAATGAAACCTATGTTCCTGGCAGTAGCAATTAGTTGAGCACTTTTAAAAATTTATGCTGTCATATTTCAGTTAATTTGCAAACTCCAATCAAAACTAAATACTGTATGAAAACATTAATAAGTTCATTTATTACTGAACACAATCACGCACACATTCCACTGGTCTCCATGTAAGAATTAAAACTATACAAATGTTTACAATTCATATATTTACAGTAGAACCCTGTTATAACGTTTTTCAAGGGATCTGTGAAAAAAAGTGTTGTATGCAGGAAAATGTTATAAGCAGGAATCAATATTTTTTACACCAGTAAAAGGATATTACACAAAAGTAACTTAAAATTTGATAGTTTATGTACAGTGAATAAGCCTATAACGAGATTTAATGAGGCTATAGTTACTGTGCTGTCAGAAACATGATGAATACATACATTATGTGTATAATAGAGGCTCTCCCACTTGTCTTCTGTAGGTTCATGATTGTCATCTTTAGGATCACAGTCTTTAATATCACTGTAAAGTACACTTATGATACATTCCCAGACATTAATTTGTTTTTTTTACAGATATTTTTAGTCTACAGCTTAGTAAATTTATTAAAACTAATAGAGTTAAGAAAAATTTTACCAAAGTTTTTGTTATTGTCTGAGAAAAAAGTGATGTTATATGCAGGAAATGAAACTACCAGTGTTGTTATAAGCAGGAAATGAAAGCATTATGCTTTATGTAAAAATGGTGGGACCAAATAAAAGTGATGTTATATGCAGGAAAATGTTATATCCAGAAATGTTATAACAGGGTTCTACTGTATAAAGTAATGCAGTGATTCCACTAACCACCTGAAAATATAATGTTCTGTGGGTTTTCAAATCAGTTGAGACCATTAAAAGGAACATACCAGTTAACCAAGTTCTTCTCAATGGGCCAGAAAAAAGGTGTGATGTGTCCTATTTGATGTTAAGAAAAGCAAACTTAGTATCAAACAGCAGATTTTATGGCAGGTTATATTAGGTGTCATATTGGATGAAAATACCATGAGTTGTTAAAGTTAAACAGTATTCAGAACAAAAATAAAATTCAGGTAATGAATTATTTGCTGCCAAGCAGCCTCAAGTTACATCAGAACAAGGGAAAGTATGTAAGTTGCAACATAAACGCTGATGTGTTGACATGAGTTCTATTTTTTTTCTATATCACAGCGTGCACACATTGGCATGGTGTCTTCTACACCATGCTACAACTGAAAAGTAGCAATGAGGCACAGGCCCTTTATCATACACTGACCTTGGAATGGTGCGTGCTTATTGGCTGGGTGGGAGAAGAGAAACCAAGTGCTTGGGGAGGGGGAGAGGAGGTGCTCTTGCACAGTTATCTCTTTGTCGTTTAGTTCTGTTTGCGTTCTGGAAGTTATAGTGGATTGTGCATGGTTGGGGTTTTGAATTGTGATTGCCATCTTTTTTTATTGTTGGGGAAGTATAACTCGTATTCAAGTTACGTGTGATTATGTACTCAGAAGAGAAAGTAAATCGGGCAGCGGAAAGAAAATTTTTGGTAAACGATAAGAATGTTTGCACGTGGAGAAAGCAAAAATATTAGTTGAAAGACACTAATTCCTCAAGATGTGCTTTTCGCGGGCCCAAACGTGGGAATTTACCTCTAAAAAGTTAAGTTTTTTTATTTTGGTTTTGAGGTTATTGTTGTATATTTTGTTCTTTACGGTACACTTCTCATTAAAAACTGCATTATTTTAATAATCATGCAGCAAGTAAACAACGCGCCAGACTAACATATTTAAAATTGAACATTTTGAGCAATTATTGTGAAAGTACATACTCGGCCAAAAAAAATTGTATTGTTCTTTTTTTTAATTACATTTCAAAAGTGCTCTACTAATAATTAGTAGCCTAGTATAGAACAATGGCAAGATAGGGTGACCACTCATTGCAAAAAAGAAAATTCCTTTATTTTTCCCTTGTTTCTCTGACAGAAAACCAAACATTTCATGGATTTACTTAAAACAACTTTTTGATAATTTATTTAACATATTTTCCAATAAAGGTAAAGATTACAAGACCTTTCTAACTCAACTGCATTGTCCAGCCAGTAAATTTGACAGATATTCAGCAGGACTATGAACTTGAAAATGAATTTTAATCACCTCTACATGAGGGTACTTTTTTAAAACAAAAAATACAATACAGTAAAACTCTGTTAAGAAGTTTCTGAAGGGACTTAAATATTTGAACTTATTAACAGGGAAAAACTTCTTAAAAGGGTAAATTTACTATTGCAGTAATGGAAGTGGTAAATATAATTCAAACTTATTATAGGGGAAAACTGTTTAAGTGGGAACTTTTTAACAGAGTTTTACTGTAATTCTCTCAAAACTGCTTTATTTTTAATTCTATTACTATCATAGAAGCCCAAAACGAATGGGGCAAAAAATTCCCCGAAATTTCTCAGATGGACCAAAAATTCCTTGAAATTTCTCTGATATTTTAAGGTGGCCACATTTCCCTGATAATTCCAGATTTTTCAGATGAGTGGCCACCCCGTAAGATGTTTGAATAAAAAATATTTTGCCATATTGAATGTAACTACAAATGTTACTTTGAACCCAGCCTCACTAATTGCTGTCATCGCAAATATTATAGTCACTCACATAACTTTTTAAACAAAAGAACCTTGAAACAAAAATATTACATAATTTTAACAATATTGCACAAAAAGTCTTACAAAATGTATATTCAAATATATTTTTTACAAATTACCAGGTTACTTAGTAAAACTATAAAATTCCTTCAATTGTGCAGTCACTACTACTCTGAATATAAAACAACAGGTACAAGAGGATTTTCAATTTGTTCTTACAACAGTTTCACATAGTCTTAAATAAGCTACCATGTTTTTGATTTGTTCTCAGTGCTCACAATGAACATCTGCCCCCAGCTCGTTTGGGGGCAAATTCATACTATGAAAAATAGAAATAACTGTACGATACCAAAACTTGAAGTGACAAAGGTATGTAACCAAGATACAGAATAAGAAGCCAACAAGATGATTGTAGAGAAAACCTCTCTTGTTTTGCTGATGACTTTACCATCATGTCACTGCATAAACATCATGGTCACATGCATTCTGTAACTGGCTGTGCCTATAATGAAACATAACACGCACTAAAGCATTTAAAATATTTGTCAAATTTACGAACCTTACAAATAAAATACTAAATAAACTACTGTACCATCTAATATATACTTGTAATACTACAATACTGTATTAGCACAACATATTTACAAATTCAACACATCCTGTTTCCTCCACTTACTGCTAGAACTACTAATTAGTGATATCAAGAAAACTACTTATTCATTAATAAATTCATTTAAAACCATAACTTCAATTTGTAAATTGTTAGCCAGCACTAATAAAGGCTGTTTCACAGAAATCAAAGTACTTTAGTAATTTCTCCCAGCTACGTGAGGGGGTCTAAACCAAAAATGCACATATTTACAAAAAAAAATTATTATGTACACGTAAGACATAATACTACACTTGAACATCGAATAAAAACAGGAAGTGTTGCAATTAGCATAAAAATTATCAAACCTCCCCTTCAACACAGTACTTACTGTTACAATTCAATAAACTGAACTAGTACAGTTTTAAAAAGACCTAAAAATAACATAAAATTATTTTTAGATCATAAATTGGCTTAAAAATGACCACTAACAACAACATAACTTTAAATATTTACTATAAAATGTAGATAGGAGTGTACTAGTACTTACAGAGCTATACTGCACATAAAGGAACATATAACAAACACACTTAAGGACAACACACATTTTGCGCGGATGCGCGGTCGCGACGTTTCACTAGCTACGCCAGCTTCATAGGGCGGTGAGTGATAGTACACTGCAGTATGGCTGACTTGATGAAGGTTGTAATCAGTACACCTAGCGGCCAGAGGGCGAAGTAGAGTGACGGGAAGTTTGAAAGTGAAAAGTAGATTATCTGATGTTTAGGCCTGGAGGTTGTCTTGATTTGGTGATATATTGGTGGGCCAGTTCCCAGCATCTCAGTTCTGCATTATTATTGCTATTAGAGGAGGGTAGTGCCCTTACCACTCTGGTGTTGAAACAGGAGTCGAAGGTGAGTTTGTGAGAAGCTGCATGGGCAGCCACTGGTTTGTCCTGAATGTTTGAACTGGAACCGGCCATGGCTTGTTTAGTATCGGCCCTGTGGCCCCCTAACCTCCGCAATAAACTGGTGCGCCCTAAGCTACCATCCAGCCCTGGGCCCAACACATTCAGCACACCCAGAGGCTCTCATCCCTGCAATAGCCCCATATGCAGCACATGTGCAATACATCAACCTTCCACATCCTTCCATAGCAGGCTTACCAACCACACATACCCAATCCAAGGCAACTATAACTGTACAACCCAAACCCTGATATACCAACTGCAGTGCACTCAGTGTGATGCAGAGTACATTGGCCTCACCACAAACACACTAAGGCAGGCCATAGCCGGTTCCAGTTCAAACATTCAGGACAAACCAGTGGCTGCCCATGCAGCTTCTCACAAACTCACCTTCGACTCCTGTTTCAACACCAGAGTGGTAAGGGCACTACCCTCCTCTAATAGCAATAATAATGCAGAACTGAGATGCTGGGAACTGGCCCACCAATATATCACCAAATCCAGACAACCTCCAGGCCTAAACATCAGATAATCTACTTTTCACTTTCAAACTTCCCGTCACTCAAGTTCGCCCTCTGGCCGCTAGGTGTACTGATTACAACCTTCATCAAGTCAGCCATACTGCAGTGTACTATCACTCACCGCCCTATGAAGCTGGCTTAGCCAGCGAAATGTCGCGACCGCGCAAAATGTGTGTTGTCCTTAAGTGTGTTACATGTTCCTCTACGTGCAGTACAACTCTGTAAGTACTTGTACACTCCTATCTACATTTTATAGTAATTAGTACCCTAGCGGCCTTTTCCCACCTTTACATATTTTCGTTGATAACTTTAACTATGATTGTTGAAAGAGTTGTGCAATAGGAGTGCAAGACTGAATATAGTTTTTTGGACACACTCCATTGTGATGTAGATGTCTATCAAAGAAAACATAAGAGAACAGAAAAATGTAAATAAGCAGAGTATGCTTTAGTCAAGGGTACATACACAACATAAAATTCCATAGACGGAATAGCCGCAAAAATAAAATTTAAATATGACAAGAGACGAAAGAAAACACAATAGTTTATAGTATGTATCAGACATGGCCAGAAAAACCAACATGACATGAGACGAAACAGACAGTAGTTTTCCAGAAACTAACAGAAAAATGATGTTTCAGTTTCGGGAACTGGAATCTGTTCCAGTTATCAGGCATACACACACAGGTTCTGAGAACACAAGTGATGAGGGGGTTGGAAAACCATGGATATTTATAGGATAAATCCACATCTTGCTCAGCCAATGGCAGACAAGCTGTCTCCTGATTGGCCGCAGAGCATAGATTAGCTCTGATCGGTTGTGGTAGGAAGTGTGAGTGTTTTGTTTCGTGCTGAAAAAACGTTTACATCTTAATCAATCCAATGGGATCCATATACTTTTTATTTGATGCTCTGCTGACTGAAAATAGTATTGTCATTGCTAATAATAACAGCTGATTCTTTGATTTTTCTTTTAATTTTATAGGTTTCCTATGTGAGTAAAGTCGAGTCTTCGCAAAGAATTTTGCGTGTTCAGCTAGTCTGGATTTCTGGGTTTTCCTTTCTTGCAATTAGTTTTATGTTCTTAGATTTGGGTTGAGACTCTGCCAGTTTCACCTATGTACCATAAAGGTCACATTCGCAGGGTATCTGATACTCACAGTTTGTTTGTAATTTTTCTGTGGCTGGTTTCACCCCGATAACCACACTGTACTTATAATTGTAGATTTGGATCAGAATGCTGTTTGAAGTCCATATTTGTTTCTCAGACGTCTCATTTTTTTGAAAGACCTCGAACATACGGAATAACTAGGGTTCAGGCTGGTTTTACGGTCTCTGTGGGCTTAAGTGTTATGTTGGGTTATATGTGCGGTTTGATGGTGTTGGCGGGGTAACCATTGGCTCTGACTTCTATTTTTAATAGCTAATGTACAAATTATGATCGTTTTTTTGGCACGTATGGTGGTTGGATGCAAAACGAAGGTATTGGCCTGTATATGTAGGTTTCCTGTCTACTTTGTGTACTTTGGTTTGCAGACTGCTGTTTTCCTTGCTGACTATTTTGTTCAGAAAAAGAATGCTGCCATTAGCTTCTTATTTATAAGTGAACTTAATTGATAGCCTCAATGAGTTTAGAAAGTTCCCAAATTCCTCCAGGATTTCAAAAACCGTGTCTTCCACAATACAGAGTCATATTTATATTTTGAGGGGTTATTGCTTTTGCTAAGTGCGTCTTGCTCAAAGTTTTCCGTAAATATACTGTACTTGCCGGCATATAAGACGACTGTTTTTACATATTTTCGGCCTTCAAAAATTGCTACTCGTCTTATATGAAGGTGCAAAAATTTTCGGTAACCTAAAAAACGTTTGAAAGTTAAGCTGTTGTGTTGTATGATGTTTCAAGGAATTGCAT
Source organism: Medauroidea extradentata (assembly GCA_003012365.1). Lineage (NCBI taxonomy): Eukaryota > Metazoa > Arthropoda > Insecta > Phasmatodea > Phasmatidae > Medauroidea > Medauroidea extradentata. The sequence continues at coordinate 35,757 of PNEQ01020120.1, forward strand.
TTTTTGTCAAAAATAAAAACAAGTGCCCTGTTTTTTTTTTTGTTTTTTTTATGAGGATCTAGGTGCGCATGCTTACATCCTTTGTCTCGCAAGTACAGGACTCTCGGGTGGAAAAAATGAGGATCTAGGTACCGTACCACACATTCATCTGTCTGTCTTGCAAAAAGCTGGCAGACAACAGCAGCGCACAGGAATGCAATGACCTTGCAAGCAGCTGTTGTAGTCCAGCATTGCCATGTAGTGCGCAGCGTGCCTCAGTCCAGCGTTGCCAAGTCACGCACAGCTGGCCGCTGCCGTGCATTTCCTTGGCTCTTGGGCACCCGGAGGGCATAAGTAGCAGATGTTATTTGTTCGTGTGTCTCCTATGATGTATATATAACGGTAATAAATGCATTAAAAATACTTAAACTAAGATTTTAATGTTCCGGGCAAAGGAAAAAAATATTTTTGTCAGCAATTTCAAAATTAATAATTAACTTTTTTTTTTCAAGATTTTGTACCTTCAAAACCATGACTCATTTTATATGCAGGGTCGTCCTATATGCCTGCAAATACGGTATTGGCCATGAGTGGCGAGAGTGAAGACCCCATTGCCATGTCATCTGTTTAATGTACATCAGCAACACTCAGCTTAAAAAGTGTTTCATGCACAGTTAGCTTGTTACCTTTATGGTGTAGAATTATTTGACGCAAAGTCACAGTTAACTGCGCCTTTCAAGAATTACAGAGCTATTGAACAAAATCATTCAAGTTATTTCACTAATATAAGACACTGCAAACTGTATAATCCACACACGGTGAAGTGTCTTATAACACTGACTATTAATATATATTTATTGTACAGTAAATTGTTTTACATTTTTTACATTATGTAACAGTTTAAAACTGTGTATCCCCAATTTATGAAATCATGAAAATATTTAACATATCAGTAATACGAAAGCAACAGGGTGGCCACAGAAAACTGGAAATGAAATTCCCTGACTTTTCCCGGTTTTCCCTGACTGTGTGACACTCATATGCAGTAACATATAATTCACCCTATGAAATGTTTCACAATTTAAGATACAGTAAGTAGGCTTTACATCTCACCAACAGCAATGTCATTAGAATGAGTCAGAGTGAGAGAATTTGGTCAGCGCTTAACATAGAGATCTTCAGCTTTGGTGAGGGGTGATATGGGGAGAGTATGGAGTGAGTGAGATATTTTGGTCAGCATTTAGCATCGAGGTCTTTAACGCTGGTGGGGGTGACATGATGTTAGTATGGAGCAGTGCTGGAATGAAGGGCGGGGGAAACAAGAGATCCCCGAGAAAACCACGCGACCAGCGGCATCGTCCGGCACGATTCTCACATGCGAAAATTCGGGTACCAACCCCGCAGGGAATCGAATCCGGATCGCCTTGGTGGGAGGCGAGCGGTCTGACCTCTCGGCCATCGTGGCCCCCGAGAGAGTATGGAACAGCGCCAGAGGGCGGGGGAAACGGGAAATCCCAGAGAAAACCTACCGACCAACAGCATCGTCTCACACAATTCCCATATACAAAAATCCAGAAACTGACACCACCTGGAATCGAACCCGGGTCGCCTTGGTGGGAGGCGAGAGGTCTGACCCCTCGACTATCGTGGCCCAATGTTATTAGAGATGGGGACACAAAACTAGGTACCTAATGACAAAAGCTGGGAGAGGAGTTGGCCATGGCCTTTTTAAAGGAACCATCCCAGCATTCGACTGGAGAAATTTCGGGAAACCACGAAAAACCAAACTCAGATGGCCGGAGCCAGAGATCAAGCTTTAATCCTCCCAAATTAAAGTCCAAAGTGTTACCATTGCATCTCCTCGTTCTGCATTTAACAATTTAATTTTTGTTAACATTCTTAATCACATAATGTATACTTCTGTATGCTTTTGTTATAAATACTGCCACCATTGATGCTAAAGTAAATGGTGATCAAGTTTACCTCTGCACGTTACAGACATAACACAGTTAAGATTAAAGGCAGTGGCAGTAAGTGATCAAATCACTAGCTTCCAAAAAAAGGCAATCCACGCTTAGTCTCTGGCAGGGTCAGTTTGAATTTTCCCATGTTTGAATCGGCCGCACGATGTCGTTGGTTACTTGTTTTTTTAAGGATCTCCATTTCATCTACTCTTGCAGTCTAGTGCTGCTCCATAATTCATCCCACATCAGTTGTCAAAATCATAGTTGTTATGAGCTGTCCAAATCTCTCCACTCAGTTAATTACCAGTAAATGTCTTTGTGAGATATTGGCACAGTTAACTAACCTGTACAAACATGTTAACATACAGTATTTTAACTTTATAGTTATGATGCTTGCAATTAGAAAACTCAAATGCAGAGGACTTACTTAATACTCTTCCATCCTGCAAACATCTGTTTAAAAACAAGCATAAGAGCACAAACATTTAACTACTTACTGATGCTACAGATCCAGCATTATACTTTTTTCAATGTATAGTAGGCCTACACGAGAAATTTTTCCCTGACCACTTTCAAATTCCCTGACTTTTCCCTGTTTTCCAGGTCAGTGGCCACCCTGATTGCTCAGTGGTTAAAACTCCTGGCTGATGGGCTAAGGGTCCCAGGTTTTTCCCAACCGAGGAGGAAAATTGATAGTTACCTCCCTTGGTTAAGGACTGTGTGATGTGTTGTCACCTCGTCCCTATCCAGTGGAAGACAATGGTAAACCACAGCAGTTTCATCCTCGTATAGTTGTGCCTCAGGTGTTCCCTGTAAGGTCCAAACCAGCCTCCGGGCTGATAACTCATTAATTTAGCAGGGAACATTTTCTACGAAAGTTTTCTTCCAGTGTAGCAATGACAGTTAAATAGCAACACCTTTAAAATACTTCCTACACAAAATTAAAACTCTTACCATACAAAACTGATCACAGTGGCTGATGGGCCAAGAACAGATCGCTATCTGTAAGACAGCGTCATCTATATGGATGGGCCAGGAAAATAGTCTTCACTGCACGCTGCAGAGCAAGGCCAATTTTCCAATACAGCATGGCAGAGAGAGAAAGTGAAAAAAAACTGTCTTAACGCACTGTATAGTAGGGCAAGTTATGTTTACCATACAGTAGTATCCCAAGTACGTAAAACATAAGAGCTATAATGGTTAATGAACGGAGCGTTGGATGAATTGACATGACACTGGGAATGTCATAGAGCATAACACTTTATATTTTAGATCTAAAATTAATACTATAAATACAGATGGCATTCAATGTTATTCTGAATCAACAATGACTACAATAGAACTGTTGGTGCTTTAACTTGTAAGATGATTTCCTGAAACAATGTAAATTGGGACAACGTGAATTGAGAACTTACAGTATATTAAATTACTGTATTGAAACAATGAGCTAAACTGCACCACTAACCTGAAATTTCGCACAGACTTCTTTCAGCAAATTTTTTAAAATTGCTGGTTGTTTATCTTGTTTCTGAAACAAAATTGATACATTTACAGGTTTTATGTATCACAAATAAATCACCAAAAAAATTGCAAGACTTCCATACGACTGTACAATCTTTACAGATAAACAGATCTCTCATATGGAGAGAAAAATACCAAACGTTATTCTGAACAAAAAAATCCTTGTAAAACTTTGTACTTACATACAATTAAAAGAAATATATCAAATACAGTACGATGGTTAAAATTAGAATCGGCTGTTGTCAACAAATATATTTAAAAAATTTATCAATGAACAAGCAGAAGGAATGAAGTCAATTAATTTGTGAATAAAATATAAATAAAACTTGGCACCAAAAAAATATATTTTCTCACATAGGCCTACATTTTTAATTTGTTACTTTATAGTCCATTAGGCATATTATGGTGGCACCTACTCTCTTCCCTTTCTCACACTGCCTCTTCTGACGTGACGATACTAGCCCCACTAGTTGCTTACAATGTTCCACAAAGAAAATCGGTAACTTGGTCAGTCCTCGTACATGCTCCGGTCTCAGCGGTGAGTTACTCTTACCTCAGGGTTCGTGGTATCGAGGGATGGGCGCATGCATAACAGCATTCAAAAACACGTGGTTAGATTAACAGCCCATATTTATTACTCTCTTATAGCAAGCTCACGCAACCGCGCTTACATCGGCACGAAGAAACTCCTTGTACAAAATAAAATGTTAAACTGAAAGAGAACTGAACTGAACTAAAATGAAACCCAACTCAAAAGAAAAATAGCACGTGCTAAACTCAACTCATAAACCGATAGTGGGCCGGCCACGCGGTTAAGACGGCTGCAAACTCACATTAAGTAATGAAATACGTTGAAGCTAATTATTAATGCATAGTTCTGAAAAAGTATTTCCATTGCCTTCCATCGCGGCCCCATCTCTTCCACTCGCGCCCCTCGGCTTACCACGTGCAAACCTCGCACAACACGGAACACGTCCGGCCTCCTCGACGGTCAAGAACAGAGTAATCAGCCACGGCGACCACAATGGCGTCCCAAGGTACCATGGCGGCCTACCTTCCGGTTAGAATGTTCCATGACCTTCTAGCAAGATTAAATAACCGGTCTGGATACAAATTAACCAAACTAAAATCACTGAAAAAACTGTAAAATTATGCTTACTTCAAAGACATATTTCAATATTTTAGTAAATTATTGTTACAAATAAAAATTATATTAAATAAAACCTTGGCATCGGACATTGCCGGCCGTACACCTTGCAGTATTCTCTGTAAACCCCTATTGGTATCGCCCCCGCGGCACCATGGCTGTCTGAACTCATCTACATATTTTCAAAATAAATACCAAAACTTTCAAACTGCAATAACTTTTAAACAATCAATTTCTCGTAAAATGTCCAAGAGTCCAAAGTTGCTTGAAATTTCCTGCTGTTTCCACACAAGACATATTTACTTTAAATTCACGTGTCATCATAACATTGAGGACTTATAACAAAACTTGAGAACACATTTTACATAAAATACTCCAATGAGAAACCTTATCACTAAGAATTGCATCCAGACGCGGTTTTCTGTTACCGTACTGTTTCGCCAGGCCCAATAGCGGTTTTACATTTAGAGTGGGTTTTCTATGAGATTTCTTGTTCAGCAAAATTATAATCTTTACATTATTTAAATAAATGACTTACTT